>VZTL01014195.1:4789-28299 GCA_013400535.1 Scopus umbretta
AAGATTGGTGTGTGGAAAACCCACCATTAAAAAAAAAAAAAAAAAAAAGCCCCAAACACCCAGAAGCAAACCGAGCAGAAATTCTGTCAAACTTGAGAACTTCAGCAGTCAGCAGGACTGTGGCTTTTAGGCACACTGAGTAGACTTCTGATACTAACTTAGTACTGCTGTAAGTCTACAACTTTTTAGCCAATCCCTCCTTTGGGGGAATGATGGTATGTTCCTGCTGATTTTTCATATGTGAAATTCTTGCCGTCTCAGCACCCAGTTCTTGAATGTCAAGTTCTACTGTACGTTTTGGAAAAAGGTGACTATGTGAAAGTTTATTTCTCACTTCGTCACCATATCCTACTCTCCCACCTCAGAACTCCAGATTCCTTCTCCCTACCTCTCCTCTTTTCTCACACACCAGCTTCAGCTCCTTTCCCAGTACCACACTGGGTTCCTTTCTCCACCAACCCCAGTTTAGCCTTCTCCCTCCTGTTTCTCATTTAAATCTTGCTGTAATCCCTTCATACCATTGCCTTCCAATCACCTTTGCCTCTCCTTGTTTTGACTTAGACCCATCTTCTCTGATCCCTGCCTGCGTTCACTTTGAGCCAGTTAACTCCTTGCCCAGACTTCTCTTTCCACAACATGTCAGCTTCAGAGGCTCAGAGTCTTTGTCCTTCTTCCCTCCACCTACCATTGATGCCCTTGCAATTGAATCAAGCGGCTTTCCCCTTCCCTTCTAACCAAAGACCAAGAACAGTAAAACTACTTCAGTGCACACCAGAAATTCCTCTTTCTTGGTTCCAGTGTTTTCACTAAAAGCAGTCAAGAGTGGTCATAAGGTGTATCTACTTTTAGTCTCGTAATCCTACTCCGATACAGAACATTTGAGAATGTTCTCTGGGGACAGCACATCTGTAGTCCCATCCCCTTCAGAGCTATGAGCAGTCTAAACTTGTTAACGTAAGACAATCTCCACACATTTACTAAATTTGAAGTTGTATGTATCAACTGTATGTATCAACATGCTTCAAAAACTTCTAATTTGGCCAAAACCAGGCAGATTTTCTGAGGAAGGGCAAAAAATGTTTCTGACAGTGACCTGAAGTTGTCACAAAGAGTCTTCCAAAGTAAGAAAAAGCTTAAAATGACCAGGGAAAACACACTGATTTTTTATTTTTTTTCCTTCCTCAGCTTTATTTTTGAAATTGGTTGAAGCCCAGCCTCAGGTTTTCCCTGTGAAATTCAGGTCAAGGAGGATTGTTTGTATGTCTGGAACTTTCATCTCACAGGGTTCTAGACATACAAAGTTAAAAGCAACAAGAATCTTGCAAGAGTTGCACATGTCCTGTCTGAAGCATCACAGGACTGGTAATGGTACCCAGAAAGTTAGGTTTGGGTTGCTAATGTTCCAAGTAAGTTTAAAGGTTTGTAGTTTTAGATTGAGGGTTTCATTCAGTCCAGTATTTCAACAAAGTAAAACTTATATGACAAGCGGTAAGGACAGACTACACAGAATCCATGCTCCTGTTAAAGTAGTTAAAAGTTTACAACTGGAAATCACCACATCATAGCAGAAACTTGGCAAGTAACCATTCAAATGTCACTGGTTCCCTGCTGCATTTAGGAGAACAGATTTATCTAACACCTTCGCTGGCAGTGTTACACAAATCCACTTTAACTTTAGCTGTGCCTACCTTGAAGTGTGTGTTGTGCACTGCGACCACTTGACTGCACACCAGTCAAGGAAGGAACAGCCTCTTGCTGGGTGAGCAGAATTTTTTTTTCCAGTCACAAGCACACTAAAGTCAGGAAGATTTTAAAAGCATCTCAAATGCAATCACAGTTGCTCTCAAGGCGAAGATTTTTAATGAAAGCACTGGAAGCCTAATTTGGGTGTAGTATTTTATGGCCAATACTACCGAACAGTACAATTTCCACATTCCAAAACTTGGGAGAAAAAAAAGGAAGAACTTTGCTTACAAAACTAACGTTTACACTAATTGCAGGTATCAATTTTCTATTTTGAAGACTGTATTCTTTATAATGTTAGTTCTTACAAAACTATAAACACTGAATTATACCTATGACTTCATTTACTGTTTACCATAACTTGTGGTGTGGGGTTTTACTTGTTTGTTTTAAGTACTTGGAATATTTCTTTGAACTTTGGTATTAAGGTTTTCATGAAGCAAACAACAGGCACCTTTAATTTTAAAAGAGATCTACATTATTTGGGGTTTTGCGCCCCTTCAAAACTGTTAGAATTCCCCTTCCTGTCTAAAGGTCTACTTTGTTCATTGATTTTTTTTTATTTTTTTTTTTTTTTACCATCTGAAACACCAAGTATCAGCAGTAACTCTACAAAGTAGTGGATACCTAATGAAAAGATGACAAGAAAGATGACAAAAAGCGGGGCAAAATTTGGCTTTTAAAGCTGTTTAGACAGCAGCTATGCCTCAGAAGAAAGTGAATATAATACACTTGTCATAGTACTTTACAACTAACTTAAACTATCTATACCAAACCTAAGCACCCAAAACATTTAAATCACCAGCCCACCATTACTTCAATAAAAAGGCCATAATATGGGCCCAATTGTTATCAATAATTAATTAGCCTAACATGTTTTACAAAATTGAAATAAAGCAGAACTATATCACTTACTCGTTGGGCAACTTCTGCTGCAGCTGCTGCCATTGCTGCAGCTTTGGCCTTCTCTGCTTCATCATAGGTTGGAAGAGAGGTAGCTACACTGTATGGAGGTGGTACAGGATAAAATTCATTGCGTGTTTCTGTTCAAAATAAAGATGTTAAGCATTTTTAAGCAGAAAAATATCAAGAGTATTAAATTTTACATGCACATAACTATTGAGCTTTAAAGTATATTTTTTTCAACAGAGGCTGAAATGGATACTTGTATTTCAGGTTCTTACAAGTTTTAAAAAACTTTATTTTTATACAAGAAAATAGTGAACAGCTTGATGGTGCTTTTAGTTGCTACTTAAGGCAGAAACCTTAACCTAGGTGCTGCAAGGAGCCAACAAATTCATGAAGCTTCGTATTTGCTGAGTTACATACCTAGGCGTTCCAGCCAAAGGCTTTTTTATCAAATCACACAAAAGACATGCACAGAAACATCCTAAAAAAGTTTTTAATTATCAACGTCAATTAGTTACTTAAGTGCAGTAACATTCATGCTGTATTTTCATTAGCGTGGTCTTGCTGCCAACTCCAGTTGTTCTGTGAAAATCAGTTTTTCAAGATTTCAATTTCACCACATTCTTTTAAAAATGTCTGTTCTATCAAAATGGACCACAGACATCTTTCTTATATATTGAAATAGTAAAACATCATCATATAAATAGAATTATTAACAAAGTGAAGAACAACTATTCAAAATACACCTTGAGCTTCCTCCTACAGACAGCAATAGTTTGTAACAAGATTGCTTACATGGTAAAGATTTGTCAGCACAGGTCACGTGGTAACAAAAATTGTCAACACACCACCACAAAGTTGTTATATTTACGGATCATGCTGCTTAGCTATGTATTATACTTGCAAACACTGCCTCAAAGAACAGGGACAGGAAATTGCTCCTTTAATCAACATCAAAAAAAATTAGGTTGGAAGTTACTTCTAATATATTTATTTGGCAGATGGGAGACGCAAATCCAAGCAATTTTGCTTCAACAGGGACACTGATGTTGCCTGCTGTTAATTCTCCAATACTCCAAAGAAGAGTCACAATCTCATGAGAAAGGGAGCAGTGAAAAAAGAGACCCCCGTTACTCATTTTCCACAAGAAGTTTTATCAAGAGCCTTTAAAGCAAAAATTAAACTTTCCATGGCAGTATTTTCCCCAAACAATGCCACACACTTAAGAAGTTTGAGTTTTGACAAATCAGTGCTTTGTTTTTGGTTTTTTTTATTTTTTTTTTATAAAGAGGCAGTGAAAATTGCTAATGAGGTCTCATAATGGAGCACTACTCAAAGATGCAGATTAAATGTGGAACTGCACTACATGCAGACTTAAATAAAACCTATTACACTAATTAATGAACATCCATTTAGTCTAGTAATTTGGAACAATTAGCATAATTTAGAAGTGTGCCGCTTCTGAACAAACCAGACAAAGGGCTGTGCACGAAAGCATAGCTTTTTACTGCAATTGTGTGCGTAGGGAAAAAAGCCCATACCGCAGCATCATACCGCTGCGAACCAAGCGCTGATTCGTACACACTCCTCCCTGACAAGCGGTCAGGTAAGAAAAATACCTGAGGTCGCAGCTGCTTCTACAGCTATGCTACAGTAAGGTGGAGGGGAAGTATCTGCTTCAGATAAGGCTGCTGTCTGGGGAGTCTGCGTAGTCTCTGTAGATGTGGAAGGTTGCTCAGCTTCTGAAGACTCTGGGGGGTCATCCTCATTGTGAAGCTGAGGAGAAAAACACACAAATTTCAGACACGTTCAGGGAATACTTTCCACGACAAGCTAGTACTTGCAGAACCATCTTCAAAAAGAGAGCAGATTACTCTTCAACAAAACAAAAATTATTTACAAAACAACACGTGACTACTTCAAGTAGTCCACTTAAATCCTTTCAAGCAAACAGCTAATCTTCACTGCCTCCCCAAAAATGGATTTCTTCTCATCAGTGATGTTCGCAGAGTCTTAAAAATTTGTGTTTTTTAAAAAGTTTACTACATGGGAAAATGCTGTCTATAAAATACTCTCTAGTATATGAATATTTTCACACTATTACTTTTTTTTTTCTTAAATACATTAATAAAATGTATTAACTCATTTTAAAATACAACAGGTGAGCAACACTATCTTTTATTGTATTAATCTAGAAGAAATTAAAAAAGACACATTCCGACTGCTGTAATTGAGATTTTTACAGTCTTGCATCTTGTCAGAGAGCTTCTCCACTCAAATTCTAAGACTTTTCAAAACATTCTGGGTTTCTTCACAGTCTGGACAGAATCCTATCCCCATCAAACTTTAAGTTGCTGGTTTGTTTGGTTGCTTGTTTTTTTAAAATGCATTTTTAAAAGGACATGTCCAATTAAGCATATGCAGATATAAGAATTTGGATAAGCAAGAATGTTGATTAAAACAGTGGAATTCAGATCCAGCAACTAGTAACTTTTCTTAGATAAGGGGTTTTTTAAATTATTTTAGCTAACTTGATAGTGTTAATGAATCAAACTTTAAGAAGAAAGAGTACTAGCATTAAACAAAAAAGCACTAGTTCCCATTAGTGTAAACTACAAGATAAGATGCCTAGAAAGCAACTGCTGAAGCACCATAATTAAAACCCAGAAAATAAGATTAGTAAATTGAACATGTCTGAAAAAATAATTCTCTAACTTCAAATTGGTAGCTTCTATGAACACCACAGAAAAATGTTATTTTAATTTCAGTAACAAAATATTAAGAATAGAACTACATTAATTTCGTATTAGGCAAAGTACAATCAGATTATTGGAAAAAGCACATTTTGAGAAGAAAGAACACTAAATTCCTTGTTAAGTAGTGTAGCATTCACACCAAAATTGTTTTATTATGTCTGGAGTATACCAAAGTTCACAGAATGGTTGAGGTTGGAAGTGACCTCTGGAGACCATTTGGTCCACGTGCCCCCTGCTCAAGCAGGGCCACGTAGAGCAGCCCTAGACAGGACCATGTCCAGATGGCTTTCGAGTACCTCCAAGGATGGAGACTCCACAGCCTCTCTGTGCAATCTGTGCTAGTGCTCAGTCAGCCTCATGTTATAAAAAATAAAATAAAGTAAATAAATACATAAAGAGCATTCCTGGTGTTCGGAGGGAACCTGGGAACCTCCTGTGTTTCTGCGTGTGCTTGTTGCCTCTGGTCCTGTCACTGGGCACCACTGAAGAGAACCTGGCTCCATCTTCTTTGCATCCTCCCTTCAGGTATTCATACACATTGATGAGATTCCCCCCCACACCCCGAGCCTTCTTTCCTCCAGGCTGAACAGTCCTAGCTCTCTCAGCTTGTCCTCACATGCAAGACGCTCCAGGTCCTTCATCATCCCTGTGGCCCTCGGCTGGACTCTCCCCACTATGCCCATGTCTCTCTCAATACTGGGCAGCCCAGACCTGGGCACAGCGCTGTGGCCTCACCAGCGCTGAGCAGAGGGCAAGGGACACCTCCCTCAACCTAATGGCCAACGCTTTGCCCAGTGCAGCCCAAGATACTGTTAGCCGCCTTTGTGGCCAGGGCATGTCGCTGGCTTATGTTCCAAGTCCCACACGTTACAAATTCTGCGTTTTTCTTTCTAATGAAAAATTAAGGACAGCAGCAGGAGTTATAAACATCAGAGACATTTCAACAGTAGGCAGGTAAACTGAAAACATAGTTCAAGGGAAAACAGAAAACTCGGAGCAACAGAACAAGTACATGCAATTTTCATATGGCTTCTATCACACTCTTCTCTTTACATGTGTTAAATTAGAAAAAATGATAAAGTCACTTGCTAAAGCATTTTTCACTGTTTTTCAGAAGTCCCTCCAAATACTGTATTCAAAGAACTATAAACATTAAAGGGTTTATCTATACATATAAACTACATGTGGGCACACACATATGTAAATATATATATATACACAGCCACAATATATCCACGAGCACATACTTTTAAGAAGTCACCTTCAATGGAACTAAAAGGGGTTACTGAAGATTTTTGGGTACTAAGCAATCAGGTCATTTAATGGCTAACCAGTGATCCAGAAGAAGTTGTACTCTGAGAAATACATAGAGCCATTTAGAGTAGTTAAGGCCAAAGAAAACAACATCACTTCAAAATAACCTAATGTATTTAGGGATACAGAAAGCAAACGAGAAGACAAAACACTCAATTCTAAAAACAGTCGAGCAGGTCAGAAAAACAGCCTGAGAGCTGTAAATGTTACGGTTCTAAATTAAGCAAAATCATTCACAAGAAAAATGTAGTACTGCAATGAATATAGCTAAAATAAAACCTTTTTAAATAAACTGTCATTTGATTAGCAGTGAGACAAATAACAGAACATTACTGGCATACTTTTACACTAATGGCTGGTACACCCACCCTCATTTGAGGTGTGAGCAGCTCTGACTACCCCACCACAACAACCTGGTCTACAAGCAGGGGAAGAAGTAAAGCCTAGTTAATGGATTTCTGACTGTTACCTCCATTCTTCCTCTCCTCTTGCCCTCCATTTCAATCACTGCAACTTTTCCTTTGTACCAAGCCATAGTATGTGCTGTGACTATCCTGAAGACACACAGACATCCATAGCAGCTCGTTCGCCTAAGAGCGTACTCAAAACCCACCTTGCCATTACCAAGAAAACTATTTTATGTCTTCTACATGCTTTCTTGAAAGTTACCTTTCTCCAATTTGTCTGTAATTTAAGAAGTTATAAAGGATGGAGGTAACGCGAGGATGGCAGAAGAACACGCACATGAGACTTCTTGCCTTCAAAGACTGAGTTAACAAGTCATTCAATTGTTACAGCAACTGCAATTAGGAAACAGAAAAATTCCATCCTAAGGGCTCCATACAAAAGAGACCCATTATGCCTTTTAGTGCATTCAAAAGGTCTTTATTTTGAAGGACTCATATTCAGGGACCAAACATTTCTATTTGTCCTGTCTTCTACTATACAGACATATCGGAAATTCTGAAAAGCATCAAGGTCACCCTAACGCAGCAACTTAAAAGAAAATTTGGAAGACTCCTTACAGAATATCCCATCATAAAAAAATCACAAGTAGTGGATTAAGCAGCTTGAGTGTTTACAACTAGAATAATAAACATGAGTTGTTCCACGAACAGAAGCCAGATTTTCTTAGTTCTCGTTCAAGTGTCCTGTCTCCTAGTCTCTCCTCAAGGCAGTAACTTCAGCTCCTCTCAGGGGACTCCACTGGGGTAAAAACCAAACCAAAACAATAAAAACCCACAACTGCAGCAGAATTTGCCCCAGCAAGATGGAAATTTTGCCTATGCCAGCAGGGCAGATGGCAGTGGTTACATCATTTTGTCTTGTCGCAACTCTGACTTGTTCTTCACAGGGAAACGGTTCTCCTCTGTGGAGTCACCAGTTCGCTTGAAACCAGTAGGAACCCGACTACCTTTGAGCCTCCCCCTTCCCGTTTAATTTTGGCTTATACTGGCTGGTAAATTTAGAAGTTATTTCTGGAGACAGAGGAAGAAGAGGCCTAACACTGCATAGGTTTCATTGCCATAGAAACCAAGCTAAAAACACTCAGAAGGGAACAGAAAATGTCTGTTTCAAGGCATTACTTACGCTATGTACTTAAATATTACCTGAAACAGCATTTAACATTAAAAGGATAGAAATCTTTTCTAAGGTGTTTTTTTTTTTTTTTCTCACCCCAATAGCAAGATTAGTTTGCCCACTTTTTTAATTAAAGGACTAAGGCAAACTCACCGTTCATCATCCCAGCCCTCTCCCAAGCCCCCAGTGAACCATTTATAGTAGTAAGCAATACAGCTGCTTTTGCCAAGATTATGGTCAAAACAATTGCCACGACCTATTAAGCTACAAACAACTGTAAATTAGTACCTTCCCCTGTCCCCCACCCTCACATTTTAAAAGCAGGACACAAAGACTTTTTTTTCCTCCACATCTTCGTCTGTACACAGGGTATCTAGCTGACTATATGAAGCTTTACAATTAAAAAAGGGAATACTTTGTTATTAGGCATATTGCCCTCAAACTGTTTATACAAGTATTTCAATCCCTGCTTTTGCAGCCCTCGAACTACAGTGCATTGCAGGCTCAAAAGTTATGATGCTTGTATTCTCACAATATATCTATGTCAGGACACTTCAAACTCAAAGTTCAATTGAGGGGCAATGACTCTCCTGACATCAATTACTCAAAATCTCATGATAGCTACTAATGAGCACACAGTACAGGAAAAAACATTAGTTTCCTTCATATGATTTTCACCCTATATTATCTTCAGTTTTTTTTCCCCAGAAAAGCTCTATATTATAAACAATGATTCATTTCAGAAGAAGTTAAAATCAATGTCAGACCTTTCAGCACCAAAATAGTGTGGAAAATATGGCTATTTTATAATTTCTTTTTTTAAAATAAATAATTTCTTTAAAGCAGCGCGTTTCCTCCTGTAATTTATTTCCTTGAGTCGGTTATTTTGTTTGTGTCATTATTTCCAAAGTAATCAGATGCAATGCCTGAAATCAGCTGACACTCTACAAAGAGCATGAACTGCAAGAAAATGCTTAGTACAGAAGCCTTTACTGAGGGGACTAATGCAGATGATTTTATTCTTTAGGCTTTTCAAGTTAAAAATTTAAACTGGGAGGAAGATCTCATTCTCTACGTAACGCTTTTCATTTGCCTGCAGGTAGTAATTTTGTCTGATCCACAAAAGTTTGCTTGCCTGGATAAACAGAGTTGGCTTTATTTGTGATGAACTGACTGACTGTACAAGCATGGCAATATAGGCAAGTTATTAAAATATGCCAAATTAAAAAAAAAATCAGGGGAAAAGAATATAATGTCTTATGTCACCTGTACTACACATACACAAGATTAGAATGTTTTCCTGAAAAAGTGCATTAAAGTAGCATACACTAGCTCTAGTCACACTCAGAGTAACACACAAACAGCACTCACTATTTCTGTTACCTGATTTTATGCACATTTCAAAAGCTGTTTTCCCATTTCATAAAATATGATTGATAGAAATCAGTACATTATAAAATTATTGCAACATAATTAACTTCAACAGACAATGCAAGCATTTTAAAAGACCTTTATAAACACACACTATTTTCATGCTATTTATATAATTTCTTTAGTGTAGCATAAACTTATGAAGAAGATACTGACATACAGGGAAAAAAAAAAAAAACAAAACCTAAACTAGCCAGCTTTCTTTTCCTGTTTCCTTTTTATACCTTTATAACCAGCTCACCTTGATAAAGCCTGACTTTTAGGTAAGCTTTTGCGTAGGTTTTAGTAGAGATGGTTCTGCCTACAGCATCACAAAGCTTCACAGTACTCTCACTAGCAATCCTAAATTACAATCACTGTTAACATGTCCTCCTTTCTAGCCTTTCAAATAATACTACATTTTTGAAGAAGCTTGGCTCCTCCAGTTTTGGCTTCACACCAAACAGTTTGTGGGTTCTTTCAAACTGCATTGAAACAAATAGAACACAAGGAAACTCCATAACGCTGGACCTAATGTTCTGCTTTAAGGAAAAATGTGGAGTCAACTAAGTAGATCATGCAAGTCCAACCTTTGTATGCAAAGCAGTCAGTTGATACACTTCCTCCACAAAAAGCAACACTCTCACCAACAGAGGTTCATTGTCTTCACTTTGTAGAAATTAACACTCTGGGCTTCCCGAGTCGGTTTTTCAGACTATGCCAAAAGGTTAACCCAAAACCACTTACTGCAGCTTCTAGAGCTGGAAGGGCAGGCATGAAAGGCTCATCTCAAGATCGCCTGTGCAGTGCACAAAAAGTAGTCCAACATTTCTGCCTTAGATTCATGACATCTTCCATACTGGTACACAAGTATTTATTCCACAGAAATTCTGCTGTAGGAAATACGAGAGTCGTAACCAACAGCAGGTTAAAAAGAAAACTGCTATCATCTTCATTAAGCTTTCAGGAAGCTTCTCACCTCTCTGTGTTACGCCTGATATTTTCATTTGCTGAAAAATTCAAAGGCCTTTTACACCTGCCTACTAGTAGTGATTTGTAAATCCGTACTAAACTGTTCCCTACAAATGAGGCTTGGAAGCAGAATTCTCTACCTCCATAAAAATAATTTCACTTGAACAAATACCAGCTCTGTATTAAATGCTTGTTTTGTAACCACATTTTGCATTTTTTCAGCTTTAGTAGTCTAAAAACAGGTTTATTCATTTGTAAATAGCAAAATATTAATCTTGGGATTTCCAAGGGAAAAAAAAAAAAACAAACAAAAAAAGGAAATCTTGAAATAAAATTTAATTCTGAACCTGTTATAAAAATACTTCATGTTGGAGACAGCTTTGATCTCTGTTTACCCATCTCTATTGTTTCTGAATGACACCTAATAGTCTCAACAGGTCATGCTATTGACCAATTTTTATTTTTAGAAAAACCCATAAAACCTATACCATTAACCCATAAATGCCACTCAAGTGCTAAGATCAATCAGCCCTAATTTAGGTCACCAGTAGCCACTAACAATCAAAACTAAACAAAATAATCTGTAATCACACTTAGATAAGAATTATAAGAGCAGAAGAGATAAATAAATCATTCTGCAAAAATAAATGTTTTATTTTTCTTGTTTATCAGGGGAAAAAAAACCATATCCACAACAGCCTTTGAAATAAATATTTCACAATTTTGTAAAATACAAGAATTCTTGAGGGGGAAAAAAAAACAAAAAACAAAAAACAAAATTTCCTTTAAACCACGTTGTATTTTAACTTACTAGCTGTCTCCTCAGTATCAGTTTTTATCTTCTACCAGTAAGGTAGTTTACAACAACATCATGCCTTTTTCTTCAAATTCCTCTTGTAACACCAACTTACTACGAACCCATGCAGACCAGACTGTTAACTTCCCAGCTAGGAGGAAGGCAGCTATCTGCCTTTCAGCACCAAACACAATCTTCTCCTGTAACGTAGTCCTGGCCGCAGCCACAACACTCCAAAGAAACATCATTCCCTGGAGACTGGGCAGCCTTCAGATTAATAAATACTCTACTAAAGTACTAAGCAATCAAGCTTATAAGGCACTTCAGTACATTCCAGTAAGACACAAAAGCCCAGCAACTTCCACCTACTTTTTCATTTAATGGATTTAAAACTAACGGATCAAATTTGAATAGAATTCCCGACTGCACAGAACAGACCCACATCATTTTTTTTTTCCCCACCAACCCATCACTTGGCAAGCATCAACTATCACATACCCAGATCTAGCAACAGCCCTTCATGACAGTGTTGTTTTTTTTTTTTTTTCCTTGATGCATCTCTGCAGAAAGTTTTCAACAGCAGTCAATGTGTTAGAGGGTCAAAGGTGTAAAATCTGCACTAGAAGCAGGAAAGCAGAACAGAAGTCCATTGCTGCCATTCCACAGCTGTGTAGAAATACCAAGTGTGTCTGCTAAAGAAGGATTAGGTACCATGGAAACCCACAACCTCTGGAGGCAAACTTCTACTGAAAAAAATCCAGAGAGATTTTTACTGAGTGTTGTTGAAAAGTATGTTGCAACAGAATGGCTTTTCTGCCAAAGTGAGACTCCTCATGTAAAAGTAAAGTGATCCACAGCAATTTACAGTGTTCTACATGCACTTCACTTAAGTGATAGTTAAATCATTTCAGTCAGTTCTCTTTTAACTAGGGATCTTTAATCTACTGGATTTTTCTTTTTTTTTTTTTTTCCTCTTTTCTTTGTTTTTTCTTTAAAGAAGCTTATAAGCATGTCAGAAAAAAAAAAAAATCCCACAACATTGGTGATCAGGACTTTGTGAAGGAAAAATGAAATATATAAATTTTTTTTTTATATAACGTGTGTGAGTAGATAGATATATATATATAGAGAGAGAGAGATATCTCTCTCTCTCTCTGCATCCCAATGGCTACTTTACATGTAATATTTTACCTGCTCTTTCATTTCTCGTGGATTATAATCCAGGTTTAAACAATTACTTAGACATTTAACAGAAAAACATACACATTTGCATTCATTCCCTATGGCTTCTAAGACATCTGTTCCTCCTGATCCCCCACATTAACAGCAAAAGTGAAGCTATTAGTAAAGGACAGTAACATACCATGTGTCAGTATGAGAACTCTTTTAGAAAAATAAATATTCTGAGACTAACGCTGCTAGGAGTGTAGAGTTATCCTTTAAAATACATCAATTTCTCTTCACTTATTTTTTTTTGTTTCTTCTCTACTAAAGCGTTATTCAGAAATATACCTGAATATTCAAATTTTGGTATGTTCCAAGCAGATATATGCTTCATATTTATTGGAAAACTATAAGTCAAGCATAGTTTACACGAGTTTTTCCTATTGCATGGTTATAGAAATTAATTGTGAAGTTTGTCAACAAAAACCTGAAATCTCTAATACTAATAAAGACTATGGCTTAGGACCAATATTTTTCAAATCTTTAAGCACAAGTGTAAAAAATATTTCTAGAAAAAGAAGTTGGTAAAAAACTTACTCTAGAGCTCGTACGCTATGAAGTATTGCAACTCTGAGTTACTCTAGAATTTAGAAGTTACTAAAAAGACTACCATGTAGTCTTCTGTTTGTCAAATGGTAACTTGAGAACAGCTTGAGGCACTGGCTTAAATTCTATAAACAAAGTGCACAATAAGACTCTTCTAACTCAAAAGTTTTCAAGGAGAAGTAAGAGTGTATAATACAGACCCATTAATAAAATAGAAGCATGTTGCTGAGACCAGCAGTCAGTCTAAGGAAGTGTTCCATCTCCAACACAATCATCAGGAGATACAGGTACAGCACACAAGCCTTAGTCACCTACTTGTCATCCATTTTCCTCAGACTCCTGTTATATCATGGCTGGAAAAGTGTACATCTCTGCCTATTCCATTTGCACCTGTTATGGATTGTGTGTGGATTTGTGTTCCTGAATCTGCTAGTACTATCTGTCTCAGTGGTCTTGTGTATCAACAAACTGCCTATATTCACTTCTCCTTGTCTTTTCTGTGATTCAAACCAAATTTCAGTGAGTGTTCTCTAGCTTTAATATTGCACAATTTGGTGAATAATAGCTCCACAACTGCTTTGTCCGCTGTCTTGGCGACTTTGTAAGCGTTGATCTCTTCCAAGTGCCACCACCCATTTCAGATGCCACTTCAAAGACTGCTTCCCTTAACCTTCTGTAGCCCCCCCCTAGGCTCCTCCTGTGAGACCCCAAAACTGTGTACAGTACCCAGCATGTAGGAGGTCAGGTTACATACAATGATGCTTCCTGTTCATTCTTGCTGTCTTCCCAAATGATGGACAATGTTTTATCATAATTTGTTGGCAGCTGCCACTAACCCAACAGCTTCAGCAAGCCATCAGTGACAGCTCCAACAACTGCAAGTCGAAAGGTCATGTCTTTACCTACCAGCAGTTTTATAGAATCAGTACAGAAAGTAGATCCCAGTCACTCTAAAGTTTCACAAAACATACAAACCATGTAAAAGTAGAGGGAGCAGGAAAGCCTGTAAAATTAGGAAATGGACAGGGCTGTCACCAAGAGTAAACTCAATATTCAACAGTTAGTTCCAGCTTCCATTTTAGCCTACATTCATCTGGGCTGAAAAATTCACTGTTGATTGAAAAAGTTGAGTATTTCTCTAAACATATCATGCATGCATGCTTGACGGTTGGTCTAGATGATCTAAGAGATCTTTTCCAACCTTAATGATTCTATGATTCTATGCTTTACCTAAAAGCCCAACTACAGTAGGAAGGTTCATGCACAATGCCACCTAATGCAGACAACGCAGGAAGATCCTAAAAATGTCAAATTCATTTTACAGGGGGAGTGATAAAGAAGAAGAGGAGTTTTTTTCCTGGAGAAGTATCACAGTAACTGAACTGCAGAAGGAGCATACAGTTTCACCTTAAGTCCCTGATTTGAGAGAGGTAGGTAAAAAATGACTCAAGTTTGTGTCTCCTATAGCACAGGTAAGTAAGTGTCCTTGAAAATCCTGCAGTAAGACTCTAAGAAAAGCTTCAAATATGTCAACTTCATTGACAACACAGAGGTTTTATCGCTTGTGTATTTGAATAAAGCTAGTCAAGCAGGAACAGTTTCCTACTCTACAGTACTGGCTAGCCCAAAAGAAAATCATTAGTTAAATAATACATAAATCAGATGATATTATTAATCAATAAGATCAAACCTTCTTTCATTTATTAGAGGGTTTATTCTTATTAGAGGGTCAATCGTGCCTGACTTTTTCAGCGTATTTCATTTTCTTAGTAACTGGAAAATGGAGTACTGAAGCTCCTCAATTTAAGATATCAGTAAATCAAATCATTAGAGAGATAATACAGACAGAAATTCCAACAGCTTAAAAAAACCCACACACATACACAACACCAGCTGAACACACTTTTTGTGCTTTGCATGCAAAAGAACAGGCTCTACTGAAATGATTCTCATTTTGATTTGTGGTCTTCTTTCTCCTCCATCCAGTATGGGACTCACGGCTTTAATAACTTTACTACTAAAGACAAACACAACTTGGACAACAACAATGAACGTTAAAGGCCCTTTCTTTAAAGAATGTACTTTTCTCAACAGAGTTTTTTCAACCCCAATATTGGGGCTAAAGAGTGTTGACTAAGCACTTGAAAGCAAAATACAAAATACATGGCCCGAAGGACAATTCTCTGGATCTCTCAGTCACTAGATATATGATGCATAGCAGGCACTTTGCAGCAGGTCAGCTGGTTTTTGATTATAAGGCAGCTAAACAAAAACAACAAAAAACCCAGCAGTCTAAGAAGCTCAGCTCTTCAGAGGAGAGTAGATGACCACTAGTGCTACCTGTAAACCATAGGGAGTATTAAAAAAAAAAAAGAAAAGGTATCAGACACTGACATACGTGAGAAAGAAACATGGGCCACACCGCTCACCATCAGGTGTGGCCCAGCACTGCAGGGCTTTAGTGGTCTGCTCATTTGTTTGAATTACGCACTCATTTTAGAATTTGGAACAGGTTTTTAAAGCAAACAGCTGGTGCAAGTCTTTTTCCTCATCATTTTTTCTACGCATTTGATGCAAGTCAATTCTGTAACCACAACTCTGGAGTTTCAATTAAGAGTCTTAATGCTTCAGTACATTCCTTAAAAACACTGTAAGTACTGTTTCCCTTAAATTCCAACATATGACAATTGATTCAAAATACCATGACCAAAATGGACAATCGGCCTCAGTATCACTCAGGACTCTTATCCCAACTGTCTCATGCTTTACCAAAGACATCACTCAATTCTCAAAGACGACAAGTGTTAACTACACTAGCCATTACCAAAGCAATGCTTAAACATTAAAAAAAAAAGATCAAACCAAAAGCAAAAACAAAGAAAAACCCCCCAAAACCAAAAAGAAAACCACCAAAACCAAAACCTACCCTTACTTTCTGCAATGAGTAAGAAAACTGATACTGCAAGCATCCTCTTGTCAATAACTTTTCCTCAAGGTTGCTCTACATAACCTTTTCAGATTAATCAGGGAATCAAAAACACATTCAGTAATTCAAGCTACATATACACATTTATCTAGGACACGATTCTGACCTCTCCTACAACAATAATAAGGCAACATTAATAGGATTACTGTTACAAGGTAAAATATTGTTCACAGCTAAAATGGACAAACTATGTTTGTGAATATATTAAGTTATCGTACAATAGTTGGAGACCAAAATTTTTCTTCTTTTTTTTTTTTACCAGAAAGCCATGTTTTACAAGAAGGAAGATGACAAATCTCTGCGAAACACCTTCAATAGTAACTCAAAAAAAAAAAGAAAAATGGGATTACAAACAGAAGTAAAGTAATATACAGGTTATTGACCTGATTTTGTTGTGTCTACACAACTCAGTTTGGAGGCTTGTTTTCTAAATCGTTAGGTCCATCCCCAACACAGTTGGAGGCGGCACAGCCAGGGGTGGGGTTGGGGGGTGACTCAGTATCTAATGTTTTGGCTGTAGAGTGACTGAGGAGTAAACCAGACTGATTCAGTTTTACGCTAAACTTAGCCCATGATAATGGAAACGATGCTTAAGTGGAATAAACAGTTAAATGTTAAAATGGAAATACATTTTCCACTTTCACTGTAAATCTCAAAGCCATAAGGCACCCGCATCCTGACATGTGCTGTGAGCCCCGGCTGCGCAAGTTTGAAATGACTTCAGCACAAAACAGAAGAAGTTAGTCATTTTCATTAAAAACACAGCTGGCGAAGGGGGTGCCCGCTTTACTAAAATCGGCTAGCTGTGACAGCACTTGTCCAGGAAGTGGGAGACTTCAGCCCGAGGCAGCTCAAACCCACAGTCTTGGCTGTGCAATAGATCAGTTTCAGTAGGAAGAGTTGGCAGTGCCTCTCCAACCTAACAAGTGGCCAATTTTTTTTTTTTTTTTTTTTTTTTTTTTTTCTTTATCTTTTCTGGGTTTTTTTTTTTTTTTTTTTTTTTTACTCATAATCTCTGAGGATTACTTTGCTTCTCCGTTTGAAAATGGCTTGCCTAATGTGGATGTACTGGTATACGTTCATTTGTTCATTCCCCTTTCCAAAGTAGCTGATGCACCTAAGTCTAGAAGTTGATTTGAGGCTATAAAACTCAACACAGCATTGAAATCTATGACTGTAAACTGAGCACTAAGGTCTCAGAAAGTTAGGTGTGATGACATTAGCAGTTGCCACATCCTCCTTGTTTTGTCAACACCGTCACTGGGAAGAAAGTTTCAAAATAAGCCTAGAATTAGCCATTTATCACAGATTTTTCCACATCTAGGAGACTGCGACTAACATTGCGTATTAACGTAGTGCTTGGCTTCTGAGATTATCCCGATGTGGTTCCTACCACATTTTTCAGATATGAAACAAGCTGAGGGAGTGCTTAGTTTCTCTTTTTTAAAGTAGTGTGAAAAGAACATCTAGCTTCACCACATCAGAGCTGTCTTCTGCTAAGAACCCTGCTATTTGAAGGCATTTTATTCCTGTTACTGGACTTCACCTTTTTTAGTAGGATTAGAAGACTTACTAGATGTGGCATCTATGCATGCCACAGCCTGAAGCTGTCCTTTTACATTGCATGACTTAGTGTCAATGCTCAGATCAGGTACATCTTTCTTTCGCTTTTCTGCATCTCTCAAGAACCTAAGAATCCACAGTTTCCCAAAAGAGACTCTGCCACGCCAACAGCTTGCTGCCACCAGAACGGACCCATCGTGTTCCTACCGTCTCCTCCTGCACTACCCTCGTGCAGACTCAACCAAGACCTTTGGAGAAAAACACGAGTGGAACAACCCTGGCACGTCCTTCCGTTTTTTACGACTCATTTTATTTTGTTCAGCACGGTAGAAACTGGTGCTCCATATAATTAAACCAATTTGTGTGCAGGGCTGATAAAAACCACCTTATATCCCTCTGTGCCCACGCCAAAAAGAAAGCAAACTGCCCGCATGCCACAAGCTGTGCCCACATAAAGAACCAGAAAGCTATCATAACCGCTGTTACTCCTGTTGTACCAGTGAGCCAGCGTTTCTTCCTGTGAATCAGCTGCAGAGCTGGGTGTTGTATCTGTGGCCCTCCGAAAGAGAGATCCAAAAACCAGACGGTGATGGCAACACACAAAGTTAGACTGCCCTGCTTTAAATTTACAAAGGGGAACAGGCAGAAAGGATTGTACCTGTCTGGTGCCTCAGCACCTTGGTTTGTAAGGAACACAGAAAGAGAGATGAGGTTTATTTCCTTGTTCATATGAAACATGAAAGTCCTTAAAAACTTAACTAAGAAGTGAAAAAAAACATAAAATGTATTGCTTTTTTAAACATTAACTGCATCGCTACTGTATCTGCAAACATACCTCGACATTTATAATTTTTCTTCTTCGTTTGTGGCAGGATTCTTCATTAAAAAAAGGGGAAAAGTGTTTATAAAAATATTTAAAAAAGAAAAAAATAGGGAAAAAAACACTGTTTAATAGACGAATTTGTCACAGGTAAAAATGTTAAAGAAATAAATACAGAATTTAAAATGTTTATTATTAAATTCCAAAAAACAATTAAGGTGCAAGGACAGCCCACTGTTTGAAAGTGTCATTTACCTAATTTCAGAAGATCCTAATTTGCCCTTCTAAACTGTCAAAGGTCTATGCTAGGTATTTCACGTGCAAAAAGCCAGTGCACTGAAAAATCTTCTCTCCAATGATTACGAGGTTTGTATCACTAAAAATACCAGTGCAACCGTCACAAGCAAGCAACAGTAATCCTTATTTATCTTTACTCAGTATTTTTCAGCATTACAAACTTAGTCCCCTAAATGCATTCTTTTCTCTTCCAGTTATGACTTCACCACCAGATCTGCGGAAAGCAACAGAATTTCCCTAACGTAAGCTAGCTCGATCTGTTCACGAACACCAATTACATAACAGTTTTCCAAAGACAAGAAATACTGCAGAAAATATGCTAGGCAGAAGCTAGGGGTCTTCTATCAAAGGTGCAGGCTAAACGGTATTTGGGGGTTTATTTGCCAATTACTATTAGGCTCAGTCCCACGAAAAGAAAGGAGGGAGGAAGAGATTTTTTTCTTTGTGCACATTTCCTGTGTAGGTTGACTTTCATGTGTTTGAGACCTACAAAGACGACTTGACTTTGATTAAGGTTTTTAGCCAGATAACTTTGTGAGAGTACAGAGTCAATGACAATGGAGTTAAGAGACACAGAAAATTAAGCCTTATCTAAGGTAACTGTAAAACTATTCACAACACGTAGCATTGTGCAGGCAAATTGATTGGAATAAGGTGTTCCCGGCAGCAATTTTCGTCTCTTAGCCCTGGTTCTAAAAATCACATACAACTCACCTTCCTACAAGATTCACACACCTTTTAAAAATCAGTGTCTTTATCCCTGTATAAGGCTGTACAACAGCAGACTGCCATCTCAGAGTCTTGCATCACTTACGAACCCCACCAAACCCAGGTGCTATGGTGGCATGGCAAGTTCAATGACAGCTAAACTGGTATCCACGTGGACTGCTGCCTTTGGCTCCATCTGTCCCGGTTTGCTACCTACCCACTTCACCACTTACCTATCTACCTCTGACCACCCCATAAGTCAAAGACTGACGACTACCTGTCCCCAGATTGATAAACCAAAGCTTTAATCAAGAAAGACTGGGGGGAGCGGCGAGTTGATTATAATTCTTAAGCAGTTCAGCATGTAAGCCCTGCAGCCTTCAATGGGATTTCTGTGCCTAAATCACTCATATGCACACGAAGTCTTCCCTCATGACTCGGTTATCTGGAAAAATCACATTTCACAGAAAAAAAAAGCAATCCTGAGCTTTAATACTTAGTCGCTCACCCAGTTTTATGCACTGCAGAAAACAGCTGCATTTCTTTCGCTTTGTTTCAGTACAGATTCACAAAACATCATTCAAATCATTTTCTTCTGCAAACAAGCTGGACTAGGAGCAGACTTTCAGACAAGATAGTAATGAACAAATTAAGGTTAGATGACAAAGTGCTAGAAGGTAAAAAGAATCAGAAGAATGATCATTGACGAATTTTTATTATGATTTTCCTGAAGTTGATGCCTCAGTCCCCTTATCCAACAACAACCAGAGTAGGGGAAGAAAAAGAAAAAAAAAACAACAGTAAGGAAACAGCACAACTGAGCTGACTACACCTTTAACAAATGTAAAATTTAAGACACGTCTACCAACAGGATTGCAGCATGCAAGTGACTAAGGAAAAAAAAAAAAAAAGGAAGTAAAGCAAGACAACAAAGGGTGGCTAATTTACTTCTGATGTCATATTCCTGCAGGGAAGCATGACAAATTCTTACCCATCAATTAGTTGTCTTTTTGCCTTATGAAGAGAGGACAAAAAAGGAGGGGCAGAAAGCAATACAAATCACACATGCCCGCGGCAGAGAGTTACGTAATGCTGATGTACCGCCTGCTCTTTGCTCACAACACTGACTTTGCTGCAATTCCAAGTACCAGCTTTTTAGCAGTTGCCTGGTTTGGACATTTTTAAACTGCTTTTTAAATAAAATGTGGACGCACAAGGAAGAGTAAGACGCAGAACAGAAGCTTAAGTGCTATTTCTGACGGAGATAAAGAACAAGAGAAGCTGAGAGAGGGATCTCAGAAGCTTTAGAAGCTTCTGAGGGATCTCTTAGCAGCTTTATAATCAGACATTTTCTGTTTCATAAGAAGTCATAAAACTGGCTTGCTGTGCTAAAGCTCAAAACTAAATTGCCTGCCATTCTTAAAGTCTTTTAGTTTAGCTTACTTGAAGAAACCACAAATAAAAAGAGGTGGCAGTCAGATAGCTCCTTCAACTTCACTGAAGTGCTACTTTCACTGCCAGGAACAGAAATGCAAATCGGTAACTCTTTTGATAATAATGTACCCCTATAATTCTTTCTATTTAGAACAGAACTTGCCCTGAATAGAGCAAAACCAGATCAGTTGGAAGTAAAGGCAGAATGGGTACAATCGGAAAAAAACAAAAGCGTTTGCTATTAATCGTTGCGGGGCGGGGGGGGTGGGGGGGGAGGCATGCACTGAGCATAGCAGAACTGGTCAGATTTCATAAGCTTAGTGCTAGGGAGTGGGACGTTCACAAAACTAATGCGATATTAGCCATGTTAAGTCGCATATATCTTCCATATTTTGTCCTTAAGAATTAGGACACAACCATACAATCTGCAATAATTTATTGCTCACTACCTGTCATAGCCATAATATAAGCAAATACATCATAACACTTAAGATCCCATGCCTGAAAAATGAGGTGCTAATTAAGTGTATCTGTAATTGCCTCCTCGTTCCGTCCATTCTCCAACCCAACACAGTAAGTAAATAACATTGCAAAAATCTCAGTCTAGCAGTCAGATATAACTGAGAAGAAGAGATATATATGTAACTGGGAGAAGATAAAACAACACGCTCTTTCCCGTGGAACAGTAATCAGTAAGGTCGTATTTTGAACTCTGGAGAACATCAGAGATTCAGACAGCATTTTTACTGTGACCTACAACAAATTCAATGGAACTTAACGTGCTGTAATTACACAGGCTTCAGAGAACACTTCTGTAACAAAATTCAGTGACACAAATTGACTGCAAGGTTTAATATACACGGGGAACTGACTAGGCCAACTCCTGCTGTCAAATATTAAGATTAGTCCTTTTGAAAGCCCGCACCAAAGAGTATTTGCCTAAACTTGAGCACCAGCAGCATCGCTGGAAGTTCCTAATCAAATGTAACATAAAAATATTGCAGAGGTAAATTATTTCTTCGATCCATCTTACCGTGTTTTTTCCTACTCCTTTGAGTAATGGAATCAACATTTCCCTTCTATCTGTCTGAACCTTAATAGCATATACTTTTAAGGCCTTTTAAAACATACCCAGGTTCCTTGAGACCTCAGGGAGGATAGTGTTTGCAGGCTCCTAGGAAAACACTCTGCCAGCATTTTTCTTCTCCACTGAGGAGAAGGAATGACTTTAGGGCTTTGGCTGATTGCAGTTATGATAGAGTGGTGCAGGAAAAGCAGCATGCTGGAAAGCACTGACCCGTAAAGCACTCGGCGACCCACTAGCATCCTAAAGGCATACGTCACTCCTGAGAAGTCCCAGGGTGCTACGTGTGTTTGTCAGCTACGTGACGACCCCAATTGTCCAAGAGAAATACAGAAATACGGAAATTTCCCATGCTGCGAGACTATCAAAACCAATATTTCAAACCTGTTACAAGGCTTTCCGTATTACTTTTTTTTAGAACCATAACCTAGGAACAATGTGAATACAAGTATCAGCGTTTAGTTCTACATGTGCACAGAAGTAAATGTGATTACTTCCGTGGACATTGTTTTCACTGCTCAAGCTGTAAATCACAAACAGTAAGATATGTAATTCAGGATTTAGCTAGAAGACTGTAATAGAAATTTGAAATCTTTGCTACTGTCTGTAAGTCGGACTTCTGTAGTACAACCCTGGACACGCAGCAAAGCCATGAAGTAGAAAGGAACTGAAGGATAAAATTGAAACGTTCGAGGAGACTAACTGCACCTAAGTAATTCTGCAACCAATAATCAGGAAAGCTTATGTATTTCGAGCGTAAATGACACTAAGCTAACGACTGCGAGATTCACGCAAACTGATGTTTAACGACTGCGGGAAGCAAGCAGTAAATTCAATTTGGACCGGAGGGAAGGAAAAAAAAACCAAAAAACCAAAAACACCAAACCTTTTCATCCTACATGATGATTTCCGTAGCGAAGCTGAGGAAGAACGGGCATTGAAATTGGACGGAGCGAGTGGAAAAGACGACGACCTGTCGTGAGCGAGGGTGCAGGCGTGCCTGCGCCGACACAGGCGCGCACGCGTGGCCCGGCGGAAGGTCAGGCTTCCACGCACCTCACCCCCAGCCCGCCAGCGCACACGCGTGCCCGCGGACACGCACACCCGCCTGAAGGGGACAACACGGCGCACGCTGTCCCCGTGCCAGACGGCTAGGAGCTACTGGAAAACCAGGCGGCGTCAGAGCAGAAAAAGCCGCTCGGCTCCCAGACGGGCGCTAGCCCGAGGTAACTGGCCCTACGCCTTTCCCTGCACCGCCGCTGCCAGGCTAGGCGCGACCCGCTGGCCGCCTTCCACGACGCTCGCCGGAGAGGCCCGCCAGCCCCTCACCGGCGGGGGCCGCGCGGGGGAAAACCCACCGCCCCCAG
>VZTL01014195.1:28415-40512 GCA_013400535.1 Scopus umbretta
GAGGCGCGTGCCTCCGCAGCCCAACGGCCCGACGCCGCCGGCCGCGCATGCGCGCCGTCTGCTGTTGGGCGGGCCCCGCCCCTTGGGGGAGGGCAGCCGCCATGTTCTCGCCGGGCCCTTGGGCGGGGGGCCCGGCGGGCTGCGGTGCGGAGGCCGGGCCGCGGCGCCTTCTTCCCCCGCCTGCCGCGGCTCCTCTCCCCGCCTTTCCCTCGGGGCTGCTGAGACCGCGGTCGAGACCGCGGCCTGCTGCCTGTGGGCTTCGTCATCTCTGCCGCCGCCGCTGAAGGCACTGAGGGTTGCTGCCTGCCGTCGATCTGTGAGGGCTGTTAAGAGGCCCTGGCCCTGCTGCAGGCCTGCACGTTGTGCGGTGTTGTGCTGAGCTGAGCCCAGCCCAGCCCAACCAGCTGGCCGTGCTGGCGGCTGTCCCCTGGCCTTTCCTGGGTAACTATGCATACGAGCGCCCAGCTCATGACTGGATGTCCCCATCTCGGCCCTTTCCCCGCCCTTTTCTCTGCAGTACTGTTCTGTCAAGCTGTTCTATGCCGAAACAATGCCTAGCTTACAGACTGCCTCTATGGGGCAGGAAGACGCAGGATATGGCACTGAAGAGATCCTGTGGACCTGGAGAATGACCTTGAATAGGCACCTCCCTGTAACAATTTTGAGTCCTGGGCCTATTTCACCTCAGTTCCTATGAAAATTCAAGGCAAAGCACCATTCTCTGACAAGAAAATGTGACTTTCTCCTCCTCTGTTCCTCCTAAAACTGTAAATGTTTATGTGTTCATATGTTATTGACCTCCTGGGGTAAAACCAGTAAAAAACACCTTCACCGGCAGTGGCGTGTCAGATGAAGATGACTCATTCCGAGGTTCTCAGACTGTCAGAGATGTAGCTGTGGTACAAAACAATTCCAAAATAGCTGTACATAACAGCTCCTAGCTGCAGTGGCAAGGAGTGTGTGTACGTGTAGAGCAGTATAGCTAATCTGCAAGGTAAATGTTCTCACGAAAGCAGCTTCTTGCTCTCGATGAGTTGCACGCAGATCTTTATCCTACAGCCCAGATCATCGCCTTTATCCAGGCTGCTTGCTTGTGTGTGGGCTGACCGGCGCGGTGGGGTGTTTTCATGCAGGCAGGCAGTACTGATAAGCTGGGTGAGGACTTTTGAGGGAGTTAAGTCCCAGTATGTGCGTGTAGGAGGGCAGGCAAGTGGAGTGCGAGCTTGGAGTCTTGTTTCTAGACGGGGGTGGGAGCGAAGATATACACGATCATGAGGGTGGAAGGGGTGGAAGCGTGAAGCTTTCTGTGCATGCTCAGGACCTCACTTGCAGCCTGTATCTGGCTAATGCAGTGGTTACTAAAGCTACCCAAACAAAACAAGTTTGGGAAGTGCGGGCCTATTCTATTGTTCGTTGCATTTGTTATGTTCCTCATACAAGAACTCTGTTGCACATCAAAAGCCCTAACAGATAGGAAACAAAGTTGGCAGAGAAATACAGGTTAGAAATGGATTAATGTTACTATTTTCCTAACAAGATTTCCTGCTTTTTCCTCTTTACTTCCATACATAATGAAAGTTTCTAGGTTTAATTATTGTGTCTTAAAAAGAACAGTTATTAGTAAAGGCCATATTGAGTTTAAGAATAGTCTGTACAGAGTACTACACTGTGCTTCTGTTACCAAATAGAAGGAAAATCTCTTAATTATATTACCAGGTTTCATGGGAAATTGAGTTTGGACCATTCATGTAATAGGTTTAACTTCTAGTGTCTTATATATTGTTAGAAACAAATTTCCCCAAAGTAACTTGTTTCTGAAGTGTTGCATGTGACATAGCCCAGGAGGACGGTTCCTGAAAAGTGTACAAAACAGACGTGAAGTGTTGATCTGAAATTTTGAAAATGTCACCTGACCTCCACGGGTTTAAGTGGTTTTTTTTTGTATCTCAGCTCCATGGAATACACTGTCCTAGAAACTCCAACTTGGGCACTAGTTAGCAGCTGCCAAATAGCATTTCAGTCTGTAAATGTTAAAATACAGTTGCGTAAGCATTTATTAAGATGTAACTTTCAGTTTTGAACTTGTGCAGATCACGTCTTTTAAGAGATGAAAGGACAACAGGCAAGAACCAGAATGTCTTCAATAGGGAAATTAGAAAATATGCCATAGAAGCTTGGGAAAAGAATCAGTAGAGGCAGAGGTATATTCAGTAGAGGTAGGGATGGCATATGTGGGGAGAGGGTTTCATATTTGGGGACAAATTTTGAATGGGTGATACAACTTACGAGATATACAGGGACCCAGCTTCTTTTTCTTCAGGAATATTAGCAATGTACTTACGGAACTTATCCTTAAAACAGGCGAAGCGACTACTTTAGGTTTTAAGTATGTCCATCTTTCTTTTTAGATTGGATATTGGCAAAAATTTCTTCATGGAAAGGGTTGCCAAGCGCTGGAATAGGCTGCCCAGGGAAGTGGTTGAGTCACCATCCCTGGAGGTATTTAAAAGACATGTAGATGTGGTGCTTTGCTTAAGGACAAGGTTCAGTGGTGGACTTGGCAGTGCTAGGGTAACAGTTGGACTCTATGATCCTAAAGGTCCTTCCCAACCTACATGATTCTATGATTCTGTGATCTTTCTGTTCTTATTCTTTCTGGAACTTCATAACTCTTATTTTTAAAGCCATGTAACTGGAGAGGAGGCTATGTCCTTGTTCTGGCAGAAGGCTAAAAAAGGAAGGTCATGCATTTCGGTGCATTTCTGTTAGATCTTTGTATTTTCAAAATAGTGTTATCTCTGTATTTTAATTTAACTGTCTGGTTCCAGAGGTTTTGACTATGGCATAATATTAATCTGTAATGCAAAGTAATTGCAAGCACTAGGGCACCTTTAAGTAACAGAACCACAGAATGGTTGAGGTTGGAAGGAACCTCTGGAGACCATCTGGTCCACCCCCGCCCTGCTCAAGCAGGGCCACCTAGCGCAGCCCTAGACAGGACCATGTCCAGATGGCTTTTGAGTACTGCAAGGATGGATATTCCACAGCCTCTCTGGGCAACCTGTGCCAGTGCTCAGTCAGCCTCACAGTTAAAAAAAAAAAAGTTTCCTGATGTTCAGAGGGAACCTCCTATGTGTGCCCGTTGCCTCTGGTCCTGTCACTGGGCACCACTGAAGAGGGCCTGGCTCCATTCTCTTTGAACCCCCCCTCCAGGTATTTAAACACATTGATGAGATCCCCCCTGAGCCTTCTCTTCTCCAGGCTGAGCAGTCCCAGCTCTCTCAGCCTGTCCTCACATGCGAGATGATCCAGTCCCTTCATCATCTTCATGGCCCTTTGTTGGACTCTCTCCAGTGTGTCCACGTCAATTTCTTGTACTCTCCTGTACAGTATAGGTACTGAATGTGAGAGATGTGTCTTTCAGAACCATTAGAACTTCATTACTTAGATGAACAAGTCACGTTGACTAGAACACTTTAATATTAGTTTTAAGATTTACTTTTTCAGTTTGACTTTTCTTAAACCTTAAGGGCCCACAGTGACAGTAATGGTTAGCACTGTTTTCTGGATCCTGCAGTAAATTGTTTATTGTAAAAGATATGTATTTAAGGAAACAAATAGTGTTCTAAATAGTATGTAAACAAAATCGTGTCAAAATGGCATTTAAAAGTAAGTATTGCTTCAGATTTGTTTTAGGAAAGAAGACATTTAATTGCTGTTAGTCAGCAAGTTTACAACAGTTTAAACGTTGCTGCACCATGAAAACGAGCCAAGAAGAGAGTCTTCTTGGTAGTAATAACGGTTGCAAGCTCAGTTCTGCAAAAAGTTGACTTGAAGGATGTGACCTGAGTTCAAGCATGTCTGAATGTAATTTCAGAAAGGCAAGCAGTACAAGACTGTTAGCAATTTTAAACTTGTTTTTCAGCCATTATTCAACCAATAGCCAGCAAATAAGACAGCACTGTATTTAACTTTACACTTCTTCACCTGTATAAGCCTATTGAAATTTTTAAGGTTTCTGATGGAACTTACATAATAGATCGATTTCAGAACCAGGTTATTTTTATTTTAATAAATATACATAAAACCAATACTGCATATTGATATTATTCTACAATTTTGTAATTAAATAAGTAAGTAAATATTGTGCTTGCTGTCCTATTTTGCTTGCTGGACCATATCAAGAATTTAGAATAAAAGCTGTGCATTTCTATCAAAAAAATGAACAAAAAAATAAGATTTCAGTTTTTGTAGCTTCATGTTGCATCTTGAGCATTGGTTTTCAGACCTCTAATACAGACTATGGGAGATAAATAAATTTTTCCAAAGGTAAATCTAATGAAATTAATATACCTAGTTTACTCATGGACCAACCTGAAACCGGGCTGTGAATTTACTGACTCTATTTGTTTTCCTCACTGTTTTCAAACTCTGTTTATAAGCTATTTAGTTTTAATACCATGTTCTTGGTTATGTAAACTGCACAAAATTTCTGATCTCTATGGTTTAGATAGCTACTTTAAGCAGGAAGTTGGCTTACAGAAACCACTGGGACTGAATTTCTTAGAAAGAAACAGCAGGAGGTTGGCTTGGTTTTCTTCATCTCTTCTTCTCCTTTTTTAGGCAACACAGGCAATGCCAGAGCCATCATTAACAGGAACACCGGGCTACTTTTAAGATTTCGCAGCTGAATACAGATTTGCGATTACATTGTCATCATTTTTGTTCAGTGTGTATATACATGTGTATAGTCATGCAAATCTGGTCCTTGGGTATGTCCAAATACCACGCGGATGTATCCGAACCAGCTTTAAATGTCATCACTGCAACACAGAGCTCAGGGTGGGAAACCTCTCAAATATTTGCCTTGGTCTAGGGTGGATTTTTCAGTCTGCACGGACCTCTGTACTGCCGCAGCTATTTCCTAATAGCCACAGGGACAGTTTTAAACTAGTTCAGGTATATTCTGACAAGCTCATCGTAGCTGTGTGTAGCTGTGCTTTGTCTAAAGTGGCAGCATGGTCAGATCCCTATGCCGCTGCTGTCTCCATTACGACTGGCACTAATTACCTTTGCTGGCTGCAAGCACGCTTGAAGCAGGATACCGGAGAAGTGAAGGGACATTATCTGCCAAACAGACATAGCTACACTTCAGACAAATTCAGGGAGCCAATGCTCACATTAGCAGCAGTGCAGCTTCAGTATGGGTTGGTGTTTCTGCAGGAAAAAAAGTACGTAGTGAGCTGCTACTGAGAGGTGATTGCTTAGCCAGTTTTGTGGAGGAAGCTATGAATCTAGAGGAAATGGTATGGAGTCCATAAATAAAGGCTGAGACAGTGTGTGCTTGTCTCTCAGAGTGGATTCTTCTTAAAATGTCGTATGTCCACATAATGTGACACAAACTGGATGTTGCTATGAAGAACGAATGCACAGGCCGATGGCATTTCATGCAGGTGACAGAGGAGGGTCTAACAGTGAGTAAGAAGGATCTGCTGAGTCCCACCTCTTCAGAGAGGCATGTGTACCTTGAGAGAAGTAAGTAGAAGACAGAAGAATCACAGGAGTAAATACTTGGGTGTCTGACAGTTTGAAGTTGTTCTGTTTAAAACTAGTTTGTATCTTTAATATCTATGAGTTTATAACCATTTTTTGAAAATGTTTTGTAATAAAATATAATTTAAATATTTGCATGTGACAAACACCGGTGGTGGACACTACCTCACAAAGCTCCAAACAACAAAACCGAAAAGTAATTACAATTTTTTAAAAATTTATATGGTATAGTTTTTCAGTGTTTTTTCAGATACAGATCTGATGTTAAAAACCTACTCTTGACAGTAGCCAGCATGTGCTGTTATGGAAATAAACAATGTTTAACAAACAAAAAAAAACCTTATGGCTTTGAAGTTTCCATTTAAGAAATGGGATTGAATGGAATGTGCAGAAGTCAGGCAAAGCCAATAAAACTGATGACAGTAAAGTAGAAATACAGAACAAAGAATGTACATATATGCCAAATTGTGAAGGAATGTGGGAAATATGTGAGCAAATACCTCCACTTAGAAAACAAAGAACAAAAAACCACATCCCCAAACCCTTGAGATCTCTTGGGAAAAATGGAGGAAATGCTAGAAAATACAGATGGCAATATGCTTTGTGTGTTGAAAGCCAATACAGCTGGATATTGCAAGAAGAAATCCATTGCTATTACGAAGTCCTGTTTGCACAGGACGTTTCCACTTTGATCTTGGCAATACTTGTATTTTTTCTACTATCAGTAAGGTATGATTAAGTAGAAAACAGTTTTAATGTGTATTCCTTAGGAAAAAGATTATTCAAATATTTGTTCAGCTGTTAATCTGAAAGCTACTTTCTTTTTAAACTGGTTCTCAGTTTTCTAGAAATGATGTGAATATTTAAAACTGCAATGCATGGTCTCTGTCCTACAGGAACGGAGGGAAGTAGAGTATATTTTCACGGTAAGTTACTGCTAGGCCAGTAAGTCTAGTGTACCAGCATTTCTCCTAACACTTACAACATAAAAATCTATTTGAAAAACCTATAAAGTGAAAATTATCTTTTCAGTATCAAGATGATGCTGATCATTCAAATTAGGTGTCCTGCACAGTACTGATAATGGCTTCTAAATAACTTTCAATCTGCTCATCATTATATACGTTTCTCATACGTACGGCTCTTGGGCAGGCTTTATGCCCAAATTGATTTTCTTCTTATAAAATGAAGCAGAAATTATAAACCTTATTATAAATTATAAAATTTCTCTGCAGAAATTATAAACCTCTTGGGTTAGGAACCAGCCTTTTATTCTGTGTTTGTAATACAACGGCGTTAAAAAACACCCAGTGCTGTGCTGTTACTGTGGCTTCTTGTAATGCTAGCTTAGTCTCCTTTGAATGTAAGTCAGAATATTAACAAAAATACAGCATTACTATGCCATTAACCACCATATCATCAGCCAAACCTAGCCAGCTGCAACGCTAACTCAGCCTAAATTCTAAGGCCCTGTGCCTCAAGTTCCCTGTTGAGTAAGCATTCTGTATCTTGCAAAGCCCTTCACATGACTTTTAGAGGATTTCTGACATGCATAGTTTTTACCTGTTAGGCAGATACATGATCTTAGAAGTCAGTTAAAACTGTCTGAGTACGACCACCTACCTCAACAGGTAACTTGTTGAACATGGAGAAGAATTTTCTTTGTCACTGGTCTAGCATGTTAACGGTCAAACAGCATGTATCCCACTGGTATGAATACGCTGTGCTATTTCAGCTAGAGGCAGTCACCTAACTGTTACACAGACAGACCTCAGGAACTAGTAATACGCAAACGCATAGTCACAACTGTAATTAAAATGGCTTAAGTTGCTCGTACTCGTTTTCAAAAGCATGTCACTTTCTGGAAAAAATGCCTAGTTTGCTGAATCTGAGTGGAAGTATCCGTCAACATCTGACCTGACTTAGGACTGCAGCGGCAGAAAGTAAAAAATGAATTTTGAGAAATAATCTTCAATGACAATTTCCACTGAAGCTAGCTTTTGTTCAGTTGTGCGGTGCTTGTGTATAGCTTCAGGCATGGTATTTCAGCATCGTATCAGTTTTGAGGCAAAAAAGACAGTGCTATGCTTGAGTGTCTTCAGTGCTGCTGGGAATGTACAGAAGTGCTCTAAACTCAGCAGTTCAGTAAGGGTTTGATCCTGCACATGGTTATGTGAGTTCAGCTCAATGAAAGGAGGAGCACTTAAGTTGAAATATTTGTCAGCTGTGTTGCCTGGAATTATTCCACTACAGAGCAGTTAGCTCACCTAAATTTAGAAGTTTCTGTTACAGATGTCTGCATCAGTTCTAGAACTGGATGGTTTTTTATAGTGAGTGGAGAAAAACAGGCACTTTCATGATGCAGTTCATTTCTTTCTAAGATAAATGTCTCTGATCCTGTCACTGGGCACCACTGAAAAGCACCTGGCTGCCTTTTCTTCATTCCCTGCCTTCAAGTATTTATACAGATGGATGGGATGCCCTTGGGCCTTCTCCATGCTGAACGATCCCAGCTNGAAAGTTGAGGAAAAGGCCACTTAAGGGCTACTTTTGCTCATCACAGAATAAGAGGAAAAAGGTGACAGAGGGAAAGGATGTTCAAGAGTTTAATACTAGGCATAGGAGACTAAATTCCTATACTTCTGGAACTGTGTTCACATGCCAGCTATATTCTCTTGGAGGTGAAAACCTTGTGGGCATCAACCACCATGATAGTTCTGCAGTGTGACCATAACAGAAAAAAAAGTCCAGGTGCCCATCTCAGAAGGGAGAATGAATGACCATGGCATGTTCCAGCCGTAAGTCTATAACTTAGTAAGTACATTGAATAAGAATTAAGTAAGCTTATTTCCTTGTCCTTCGGAATACTCTGCACTGAGAGCTTCTAGAAGTGCCAAACCATGTGCTGACAGTACTGCTATTAAGCTGTTTGCATGGACAAATATAATAGGAAGCAAGATGGTGGGAACTGAAAATGGGAACCTCTGTAAAATCTACAGGCAATGTTAAGTCTTAGAAGGAAGAGAAGGTGCCAGACAGGAGGAGAAACAGGTGAGAATGATTTGCAAGAACCTTTGGAAACTTAGAAACGAACAGATGTGAGAAATCATATTGCTTAAGATGCTGGCTGATACTTTGAGAGAGTTTGGCTGGAACTAAGAAATAGTCCTTTGCTCCCTATACTTAGGGATCTAAGATTGCTTTCCTAGATCCTGTTTCCATTGACCATATCCCAACTCCGTTTGAAGGACAGACTCAGGCATGCATGATATGAAATTTCCTAGCCTTTGATATATACCATACCAAGTTTCAACAGAAATGAAGCCCAGAATTGTGGGCTGAATGGGACCCATAGTGTTTTCCAGCATTTTTTCTGTTACCTACAACTGGAGATGAAGATCTGGGTCTTGTGCAAGAATCCCAGCAAAAGTGAATCTACATGTAGCAGGTATAGTGACAAGTCAGCAAGTACTACAGGAGTATGACTGCAGCTCAGGTGTCCACAAGCAACACAGAATGTTCAACTCAGCACACAAATCTCCACTAGGAAGGACATGCTGGTCCAAACTATCTCTATTCTGAGGCAAATGTCCCAGTCATGAAGGAAGCATGGTATTTGTTAGGTTCATTCGGACAACATCAGAGTTATGAATGATAGAAAAGCTTGTTCCAAATGTGTAATGCACCAGTTGTTCTGCCATATGAGCTCTTGCACAGGTAAAGCATGTGTAGTTAAGACCGTGGTATTTGCATTTCAAAACAGTGTTGCCGTGCATGTGCTTTTCAGGATGACTTTTAGAAATGTTATTTGATCTTAGCACTATCAGAACTAGGTAAAGAAAATGTTAATAATTCACTCTCCTTCAAGATCAAGGAATGCATTGCCAGGACTCAAAACACATTCAGGTGGGACTGGACTCTTCAAATGGTGGCATCTGTTACAGGGTGAGCTGAATAGCTCTCCAGACTCTTCAGGCTTACAGCCCAGCACTACCCAGTGCTACCAGTATGAGTAGCATGCTGCAGGCTCTGTGTTAAGCTGACAACAACGGCATTAGGACATGTCAGGATTCACCTGGACTTGTCTTGACCTGCCTGAAGGTTGGGTTTAGTTTGTTTAGCTGTAACAGCAGTTGTCTGATAGCCAGGTGACTGTTACTTGATTTGTTTCAGCCTTTGCTTCACTTTGAACAGTTGAATGGTTTAAGGCTTATTGTAATATACATTTTTGCAAGTAGTAGATACAACATGTAGTTTTTTTTTCTATACTGACCTATCTGTGACACTAGAATAAAAATGCAGTATAGAGAAGTACGGGCATAGGACGATGACTGGAGCCTTGAAAGTGCAGACACAGGATGATATCAGAGGCCCCTGGGTCATAAACAACTCAGCAGTACTCAGTTACTGACTGCCAAAGGAATGCAGCCTTGGGAGCTGGGTAAAACAATTTAGGAGTAACAAAAAGAGCACAGAACAGGCATCTGATATGTGTAAAACATACCGTACCTAGTAGATTTGGATGTAATATGGAACTGTGAACCAATGAATAAGGAGCAAGTGGACTGTGTTAACAAGTACAGAATACTGACACTAAGCAGACCCAAGAGCAATGAGAAACCATCAACAGCAACATATTTTCAGAAAAAGAGGAGGAAGAAGCCCCCCCCAACATCATCTTCCATGGATGACTGGCCATAACAGCCTCCTCCCAAGATGAAAACCATCAATCTTAGGACATGACCTCTGTCTCATCAGAATGACAGTGGAAGGGTGAGCATAATGCTAGAGAAAGGGACAATTGCTATAAAGTTTGGGTATTTCAGTTTTCGCTGTATCATTATTGGGATGAGCTGTAGTGTTTGGATAATTTGAACTATAATTGTTAGTATCATTGTACCTGGACTAATAATAATTCTTTGATTAGACTGTCAAGACTTTAATTAGACCAGCAGTAAATTCCCAGTTCTGCATAAAACGTGTGTGACCCACATGAACTGGACAAGTTGTAGTGCACTGCATTGGCAGGGGCAACCTAAGCTGTAATTCCAATGCAGCAATTTAGTAACAAGTTTGTAGAGAATGTGGGAAACCTAGACTCATAAAATTTAGTGCAACTATGGACTGTATTTATTTGATTTCCACTGACTGTAATGGGAGCTCATAGGTAGGCATTTAGCTTGTCCTGTGTGCCTTCAAAAAGCTACAGAATGTGTGTTTTGACATTCTCACTGCATAACCCAAAAGATCCCAGGTGAGTGCGAGACGGATTTGTTTTTCTGCTACCAAGGGATTAGCGATAGATGGATGGATGCTAAATGGAAAGGATAGAGGCACAGAATCATGTAGGTTGGAAGGGGGATGCAGAGGACAGCTAGTCTATCTCGGAGCAGGCCCAGTTAGATCAGGTTACTCAGGCCTTGCCTAATCAAATTTTTGGTATCTCCAAGGATGGAGAATCTGTTTCAACTGCAGTGCACGTTTACTCCATTCTCTCTGTTGGCTGTAAGAAGGGCTTCTCTGCTAACTTTAGACAAGGTTTAATGAAGCACTGAGGGAAGCAATGTATAATCATGCTAGCACTGTTGAATGTGTCATGTGTTGTTGATCGGTGTCAGAGAGAGGATGCTGGTCCAAATGTTTGAGGGTTTTTTTGCCTGACTCTGTATAGCTATTTTACTGCTTTTATATAACCTCAATTTTCTTCCTTCTTCAGCAGTTTTTGAAGATACAGTCATAACTCGGAGCAAGCACTCAGATGGAGGAAAACTCCCCTCATATAAACTCCTCATCTATTTTTTTTGAAAAAGAAGCCAATGGACACAAAAAATCTGGAATCCTACCAAGGTGTGGATATTTATAGCACCAGATGTTTGAGTGAACTAGAAGACCTTTAACTCCATGTGAACCAGATGCCCATAAAAACAGAGCTAAGAGTGGAGAAAAGACAGCTTTTCAGGCTTTTTTCTGAATCAGAGAAACAAGAGTACCATTTAAGTAGGGGAGGGAGATTTTTGTAATGGGATTCTACGGATGTGTCACAGAGTTAGCCTCTACTAATTCTGAGAAAGCTACTTATCACCATGGTAGGGATAACTGATACAAAGTTCAGATTTAGCAAAGGAAAAAGCAGTATGGATCTTTGCTGTAACTTGTTACTCTGCTGTTTCTAAACATTGTACCTGACATTTATTACTGAAAAATGTAGAGATTCATATGTCAGAGAGAATATTAATCGGTCAGTATTCAGAAATCAGTGCTGGTATCCTCTATCTTTTAGGATAAAGAGGCTGATATCACACTCTCTTATACTATTTTTATCCAAATCTAGCTAGCAAATTAATATAGCCAATAGATCAAGTTGCTAATTCATTTCACTATTAGTACTTTTGCCACTAAAGGCGAGTAATTATATTTAGTTGCATGTGTTTGTAAACTCCATTAGAATTGGTTTATGTGATCATCATCTCACAGCCATGCTATAAGAGCTCTTAAATCTGAAAGGCTTAGGTTAAATACCTACACCAGAAAAAAAAAAAAAAAA
>VZTL01014196.1:3462-33275 GCA_013400535.1 Scopus umbretta
CCTCAAACGCCGCCTCAGGCGGCGTTTGAGGCGGCTGGACCCCGAGTGCTCCTACGCTGGCTGAACAACCGCCCCTGCTCCCGGCAGCCGTGCACCCAACGAAGCTGAAATGTGGTTAAAACCGCCCTCTCTCTCTCCAAAAGAAAAATAAAAAAGGGCAAAAGAGCAGCGGTGCATGGTTAACCCTGGCCTTTTGAGGCAACTTTTCCAGAAAGGCCATTCAAGTTACTGGCAGATTTTGAAATCAGGAAGGCTAAGCAATACTTGGCAGCAGGCAGAAGAAAAAAAGGTTGTGAAAAAGTTAACGAATCGCCGGGCGCTGTGAGTTTTAATGTAAAATAAGTTGTTTCAAGTGTTTGCATCTTAAAAACGATTAAGTCCTTCAAGCATGAAATACAGATGTGTTTGTGCAATCTTTGTGCACCTCCCAGACTGTCTAATTTTAGACACGGGCTGACAAGTCATATTCTGTCCTATAATAAAGCTCAAATCAAAGAAAATTCCCGAAAGACAAGACCACCATTTTCCAATACAGAAGACTGGCAATACCACAGAGACACAGCAAAAATCTCAGATTAAGAAAAAAGAGAACAACGACGTCATCACCACAAAAGAAAAAAACCCACCCAAAAACCGCAACAAAAAACAAACGGACATAAATGGGGCCTATGGTAGCCATGAGCTTAGTCCGAGATTCACTGTTGTTTATTTGCTTGCAAATTTGTGACTTAATTTTTTCTTAAGTTTCTAGCTATAATGTTTGAATTAAGAGTATGGCAAGCTTTTTACCTAAGTAAATGAATGCAGGAAATGGGCCTTCATATGTGAATTATTTTTTTTAAAAAATGTTACCATTTATTCTGCCTAGTTTGGCCTTGAACTTTTTAATTTTCCCAAGGAATTTTTTTTTATTTTATTTTGTAACCCCCTGCTTTTTTATACCAAATAGGTCAGGTTGTATTTTCTTATGCATTCGTTATATTTTTCACTACATGATGCAATAAGAAGCGTCTAAATGAGATTAAAAGTTGCTCAGTCCAACCAGAGTCATGTTTAAGCATAAATTTAAATAAAAGCAGTCAGAATAAATTTGTTCCTTAGTTGTGTTAAGGCAATCAGCTTTTATCTGAAAGACATTTGATAACTTACTGTGCAAAAGAATACAACTGAAGCTTCATTTCTGGCTGCAGATAGCAAATGGTTTTGGTTCCAGCTAAGATTTTTGCTTTACTACTATTGCACAGTTTACAATTATAATGTTAAGAACTGTTTTCGATAGATGTTTTAATTACAGCAACTAATGCTTGGAACAAACCTGCTTTGTTCTGTTGACAACAGAGGCTTACAATTAGTATGCTTAAATATGAAGGTTTTCATTTGTAATCTCATTTAGACAATAAACATGCCTTCAGAGTAATGGGTTGGGTTTAGGATTGCTTATTGCAAGTGGATTAGAAAGCTATTGGGCTGTTTATTGCAATTCCACCAGTGAACCTGTTGATAATTGGTATATGTTTGAAAGATTATTTCAGAAATATTTATGGGACCATCACAGATCAACAATAAATGGGACAGATGTGAAATCCAGTCAGACCATCACCATCAAAATGATATTACCTGTGCACTGCTGGTATTACCAGGTGACCCGCCTAGTGGACGAGGGACAGGCAGTGGATGTTATCTACCTGGACTTTANTTATGAGGAGCGGCTGAGGGAACTGGGGTTGTTTAGTTTGGAGAAGAGGAGGCTGAGGGGAGACCTTGTCGCTCTCTCCAACTTCCTGAAAGGAGGGTGTAGTGAGGAGGGTGTTGGTCTCTTCTCCCAAGTAACCAGCGATAGGACGAGAGGTAATGGCCTCAAGTTGTGCCAGGGCAGGTTTAGATTGGATGTTAGGAAAAATTTCTTTCCTGAAAGAGTGGTGAAGCATTGGAACCAGCTGCCCAGGGAGGTGGTGGAGTCCCCATCCCTGGAGGTGTTCAAAAAACGTGTGGATGTGGCACTTCGGGACATGGTTTAGTAGGCATGGTGGTGTTGGGTTGATGGTTGAACTAGATGATCTCAGAGGTCTTTTCCAACATTAATGATTCTATGATTTTATGATTCTATAACTGTGCATTGCTGCAAGTTAGGTTTTCAGTGTCTGTATAAAGGACTCAGAAGCAGAGAAATTTGCCAATCTACACATAAAGCATCTCAATCCCACAACATAAAACTGAGAAGAGTATTCTCCAGGCTTTCATTTTAAGGGTAAATACTAAGCACTACAATATCGCAGGTACCTGAGAGCACTACAATAGCTGTGTCCCCATAAGATGTTGATCCTTTGAAATTCAACCCTCAGTTCTCCTTTTGATTTCAGTAAAAGATGTAAGAGGGCTCCAGTGCTGGAGCTGGTCCCACCAAGGGTACCTGCCACCTTCCCTTCTCTGATTCCTGTCTCTGAAACACTCTTCAGCTGGAGGTAGAAAGAGGAGCAGGGAGTTGGGAAGAAGCCATTCAAAAAGCACTGGGCAGTGGTTGTTAACTGTGGCAAAGCTCGGGAGAATGGTGGAAAACAATACTGATAACCAAAAATGGGTTTATTTTACTCTCCTCCAGCAAAGGCCAGGAAAAATGGCTTCAAATGTAAGTTACAATTCTCAAGTCTCCCCAGGACACACACTTAGCAGTAAAAACTGCTTGAGTTTAAGAGAAAATATAAAATAGTTGGCTATGTAGAAATTGGATATGAATAATATTATCTGTACTCTGTAAAATCTGAGTGTTGTCAAAGTGGAATTTGAGATTTTCTGCAGGACTGAGGTCTCAAATAGCTCTAACTAACAGCTAGGAAGGCCTCTATAGGCTATGCTTACTTGCATGGTGTTACGTACCTAAGTAGTCCCAGGAAATTCAGTTGTACTGACTGGCCTTGGGAGAACAGGTTGGCTTTACAGAGGATCTCTCTCCGAACGATGAACCCCTCTAAGATGGGAGGCACTGAATTTAGTATCCCAAGATATTCAGTTACCTTTAATTTAATAAAAGATACTTTAAAAAGTACTGGGATATGAAGTAGAGTTAATATCTCAAGACTTACGGTTCAGAATTGGTGACCATTCAAGTCTCCTGAATTAGTAACCAGGTTATTGCTGCCTGTGCTGACTTACTGGTATGACTTACTGGTATTACTGTGTGTATGTATATTTAAGCTAATACATCTGGAGACTCATAACTGTATGCTTTCTCAGTGCCATAGAAAAACACAGGTCTCCCAGTAGATCCCTCAGATAAGTCTAAGGAACTAAATTCGCGTTATATCCAACCTATCTTCTTTTAGTTAACGTTCTGTAAATGATTCCTGAAACATTAAATTTTACTGTAAAACTTTTGGCCTATAGTTTTTCATTGTTGCATAATAATGTTTGCATATTTGATGTCTATCTTGCCTTTTTTCCCTTCCTATTTTCCATTTTACGTGAAAATGTTTGTGGCTGACAAGTAAAATAAATCTCATCTCAGAAGGGTTCTCACTGCAATGGAGTTTAAAGACCAAAAATTAAACTAAACTTTCATTGACCAGGCAAATAAGGTTCTTACGTTCATTTTTACACTGCTTCTGTCCATCTACTGATCTCTTTTAATGTAATAAGATGCAGATTTTGATTTTTTTAAATATAACTATACAAAAAGACAATTCTGATACCAGTACCTATCTTTCACAGAATTAAACCTACTTTAAGTTCACCAAACCACCAAACCATGCAGCACTGAGGGAAAAATATACAAATACTTTTAATATTCCAGAAATACAGCCTTAACACGCTACAGCAATAAGAGCTGACCATGAACTCCCTTAAATTTGTTTAGCTCTGAAATAGTTACAACAGTTCTGATTCAAAGTTGATCTTTTTCAGTCCCACAGCTAGATCTATCAGCCTAGCTGCCCCGGAGAACTCCCATGTATCCGTACCATACTGAGCCATCTCTGTGCTTAAGGCAGGTATTATTGTTCCGTTGGGGTTCTTTTACCATTATTTTTTTACAGGTGCTGTAAAAAGGTTGCAAAAACAAGTCCTCCTATAACGTTGCCAACGCAAGGAGGTTGAGAAACGTCGTGATAAATGGCTTTAGCAGAGGCTTCGGAGGTGGGTGGGGTAATCAGCTTCTATTTCCTCTCCTGATCGGCCCTTTGCGTCGGTGGAAGAAAACACCCATGAGACTTATAGTACGGTGGGGGTTTTTACAGTCTGTTAAAAAACCCCATGTATTCATATACATGCGTACTATATATACTCTATACGCGTATACTACATAGACTATAGTGTACATATATACACACACGGTATATGCTTTCTCTTTCGCCTTCTCTCTAGTATTGTATACGAGCAAAGCATCCTAGCCTGTCTAGTGAAAATACCTCTACTGTTTGCCTGAGAAGAGGAAATCTAGCTGGCAGCTGTCTTCACGACACACGCAGCCGAGCAGTTACCTGCTGTAGCCAAGCAGACGGCGATGGACGCATTCGCTTTCTATTTTAGATGGCAAAGCATAACCTGGGAGAAGAGGCACTCAAAATTCTGCACAGTGACAAAAAACTTCTCTCTGCTTCTCAAACTGCTGTTGAAAAACTAAGGACAATCCACTTTTAAAAGGCGTTGTAAAGATTAAAGAGTGTGCGTGTGCTCGGGCACTTTGGGGATTGTTTTGATTAATATACATAAAGTTATTCACATTTTTTTCAGTGATAGAATGGTTCTGAATTTTATTGAACTAAATCATTAGAGGTTTTGTTTGTACGGACCTCAGTAAGGCGAGGATTCCACCCTTGACCACAGAAGTTGTTTCTCATTGCATATGAATTTATGATACATTGAATTGGAACTTCCAACCCCCGATAACGGAACAGCCTGCTAACAAACAGTACAGCTTTGGGTGAATTAAGCTGAGCATTTGCATTCTGGGAATTTTTGCAACATGTTTATCTTTAGAAACAGCTTTAAAAAAATGTCCAAGGCTATCAACCATGCTGGGCTCAGCAATGAGGAGAGGGCTACAGATACATGCAAACTGACTTCAGTTCTCTAAACAGGAGAAGGAGAAAAAAACCACATTGCAACTTTGATCTCAACAATAGTGCAGCAAGCTTCCTTTCTGTATTGTATGTGAATTTATAAATAAGACTCATTATTGACTACGGGAAGTTGATGCAATTCTCCGAGCAATGGGTCTCGAGATAAGAGTTTTGGCTACTGTATCTTCTGCTGGCCTGCTTACCTTCCCATTTTTGCAGTATGACTGTTAAATTACTCCAGCAGTAAGCCCTTGAAACAGTCAATTTTCTGAAGGCTTGTGGAAAACACAGACAACAGCATCTCCAAGTATTTGTAAGATGTGGCAGAGGTATGTGCATTAAAGAATTGTAAATGTTTAAACAGAAAGCAGTTTTAATTCTGGAGGAAGATGGAAAACTTTATTACTTTAAAATACAAAGAAAAGCCACTGTTGCCCCCCAGGCACCCCCTGACTCACAAGGAGTTTCACCGAAGGCTTTTGAACCAGTATCCTCTAGTCTTCAGAAAGAGGTGACAGAGCAGAGAGTGACTTCAGCTGACGCTGCAGCCATCTGGGATCTCCACAGGATGGGAGGGACAGAACATACCTTCTCCTCGTTCCTGTGTGACAACCTGCCCTGGAGGAAGGGAGAAATTTGGCCTCGATCGCTGCATTGACAATGTTACATCCCTAAACCATGCAGGCACCCTGGTGCCTGGGGAAAAAAAAAACAAAAAAACAAAACCCACAAACCTTGGCAAACGCAAAACAGACAGAACCCAGAGGCTTTGAAGTGACAACCCAAACAAGTACCCATGTATACGCGTACGCGTGCGTGTGTGTATATATATATTACACATACATGTGCATGTATAAAGAGCAAACAAAAATGTTAGCTCTCCAGCCTTATTTTTTGAGCCAATTCATGATTTTGATCCCTGTGGCTGGCAGTATGCCCAGCTCCCTGCAGAAGCTGAAACTAATATTTAAGAGGTTTCGTCATACAAGCTGAAGAGAGCAAGCCACTGTTGGTCCAGAGGGAAGAAGCGGCGGAGCTGCCGGTGCTCAGCCAGGCAGGGATCCGCGGCGAGGCTGGAGACTGGGCCAGGCCAGCGGCGTGCGAGGCACTGCATTGAGGTGGGAAATTGCACCCGAGGCCAGTTTTCAAAACTGTATTAAAAAATTCACTGCAGAGCTTTTAACTGAATTTAAAAAAGGAAAGTGCTGTACTTCTGGGAGGAAATATTTGAGGGAAATAATTTGGGTAAAATTGGGGAAATATTTGTAACAAATATTTCTAGCAAAGGGATATGTAGAAAAGATAATAAATTTCTTACCTGAGGACAGACACCAAAGAAATTATTTTACTTAACATGGCTCTCTCATTCAGCCTCTTGTATGTGGTGCTACTGCTATCCTCACACCCCTCATCTTCTTATTCCAGAGGAAAAAAAAATCTGGTTACTGAAATGCGCAGGCCCAAACCAGAGCGATAAATGAAGAAATCAGCTTGATGCATCTCACAAAAGATGAGCTCACGTACCTTGGCTTTAGGAACTGGTCTTGCTGCATATCTACTCTCAATTAAATTGACAACTTCTCTGATTAAACCTGTTCAACTAGTCCTGTTTATTTATTTTTTTAAAATAGAGTAACTTAAATGTTAATTAATTCTTTGAACTTCAAGAGCTATATTTCTACTAGCATGTTAAAATATATACACGTACTTAATTTTTCCACTGTGTTTTCTCAAGATGGAGGCTTTAAACAGACACTGGCAAGAAACAAACAAAAAATGGAAGATCCATTCAAATGTGTCCACCAAAACTGTAAATCCTGCCATGCATTTGGAGTGGGTTCTCATTATTTTTCTAGTATCTGCCACTGAAACCATCCAATAGAGCTGGACAAAAGAAAAGATATCTAAAATTCAAACTAGCATATGTGCATCAAGTTATGCATTTTAATAAGTATTAGTAATAAGTATTAGAGCAGAGGTTCAATGTGTGTGTGTGATCCTTCCTGAGCATTTTTCATCACTCAGCTTTTGAAATTCTTGTTACAAAACACATCCACGTAAAGTTAGTTTCATTAGAAGAAATTTCAGGTAAATTAATTGGAACCCTTCAGGGCAGAATTTGCCTGTACAAGCCTACACCTCCATCATTTCCATAAGTCTTTCTTACTTTCCTTCCCTACATTTTAAAGTCTATACATCTATACTCTGGCCATCACACTTGATCCCCAAGTTCTTGGCTAAGCAGTGAGCCGCAGAAGAGCTGAAAGACAATATTGATGCGAAAAGCGTCAGTGAGCCAGTACCTGGAGTCAGATAAGAGGCAAAGATAATTGCATCCTTCAGAGTCTTCTCTTTCTCCCTGTCTCCATGTCTGTCCAGTTCTCCCATTTGCAAGGCAGGGTGAGCTGAGCCCAAAACATGAGTTATGGAAAGCAGAGGCTACTGTCAGACCTCTCATTTAATTGAAGGTGAAAGGATAGTTAGGATGGTTTCTAGCCTAAACTATACTAAAAAACAAGTGCATAATTCTGGCACTAGGCAGACTGCCAGTTTTCAGACACTTCTTTCTTATGCTAAATTTTAAACGCAGACTCATCCCTGGCTGTTAATGCAATATTCATCTGTTCCCGCCATGGATACGTCCATAATTTTCAAGTTTCAGATAGCAGTCACAGGCATTCCCAAACAATAAACAGGTCAGTGTTCTGCAACGAATGACTCAGATATTTTAAAAAAAAAAAAAAGTATTGCTGTTGGGACCAATTCCCACACAATGTTTATTTGTTCTGCGCTACTTAACCGCGCATGCACAAAAGGAAACTACATTTTGTTCTCGAAGCAAGCTTGCGTTGCCGCAGACATCGGTACCTTGGCTCAGAGTCCCTGTAGGGCGATTCAGGCGACTCACAAATATTTTTCCCAGCCCGTGCAGGGCTGACCAGTCCCAGAGAGCTTTGGCGACCTTTTTAAGGCCAGAATTAGACCACTGTGCACACAACGCAGCTGGCATTTTCGTGGGCAGTAGGTGGCAGGATTCTGATTAAGGGTTCATCATTGTTAAATATAATGTTAAATCCCAAAAAAACAAAGACTCAGGTACCTGATACAGAACTGCATGGAATTGCTCTCCCCACTGCAAAGGCAGGACAGTCTCACTGCTAGAGCAAGCCGTTACTTCGCTTGGCCAGACATGCACCTCACTGATAACCTGACCTGAAAGCACCCTCCCGTGCACAAAACCAGACGCTTCCTGCTCCTACGTGCTTTGCATTTATGCCAACAGGCAACATGACTCACTCTATTTACTTTTCAAGTGTGCTTTCCCTTCAAAATGACTCCAGCTGACCTGGCCTGGACGGATCCCTCCCACTACGATGGCCAGAGCTGCGGTGGTGCACAAGCCCGCACGCTGGAAGACCCGCAGACCTTAGCAGTGCGTAAAACTGGGCTGTGCTGGACTCATTTTCTTTTTCACTCTGTTTCTCTAAGGGGAAGCTGCTGTTGTGCGGCTCGGAGGTTGTTCCTGTAAAGCCTCGCCGTTACTCATCTTACACACACAGACACTCCTCATGAAAGCAAATGGCACATGGCCAGAGGACCTCGCAGTGCCAAGGCGACCGGGGAACCGAGCCTGAAAAACACACTGCAATCTAAAAAATACACGATTTGCTCTCTTACTTGTCAGTTCCTTTTCTGTCTGCTATATATAAAGAGACTACCCAGAGCGTGTTTTCCCCAGTTATGACCTTTGCCGACATTGCGCCAGCCTTTTGGTGAAGCTGTGGTGGCGCAGGACAGCCGGCCGCAAAGGGATTTCCTGGACTAGCTGAGTTTGGGCTCCGTAGAGGTGCAGCATCCGCCCGGTGTTTGCCTGCCACTTTGGCACTGAGGCACCGCGTGAGCTTTCCCCTGAGAGAGGGAGAAAAAAATAAAACCCAGATGGAGTCACGGATCAGCTACTGATGGCCAAAAACGCCGGGGCTGCTTTTGCAGGCAGAAGCAGATGGGCTCTAGGCAAGGCTAAACAGAAATCAGGAGAGCATCACTGCGTCCTCAAGCCTTGCTTCAAAGCTGGAGTTTTAAAGCATTTTCAAGTTTAAAGGAGAGATTATTTTTTCTGTGCAAACAAGAAGAGGATAATCCAGTATCAGCTGACATGCAAATGTGTTTTTCAAATAGTCCCGGTGACTCACATAGGCTTGGGTGGCAAAAATGTTCATTTTCAGGGTATCTGGAAACACCTTATAATGTTCAGGCCACTAAAGCTGGTTTGTAGACAGCTGTTGAGCCAGCCCCGCTCACAGTCCCACCTTCCCCCTGCAGCCCTCACTTTAAAAATGTCAAATTTGTAAATGCACAAAATCTGGGAGGTTTCTCGTATTGCTTCAAAAGAAATCCCCAGGGAAAGGCCTTTCTTTAAATGCTTTCTTACCTACGTATTTTCATTTCAGTGAAGAAACTGCATAGGTCACCCGAACTGTTAACTTCGCCGATCACACGCTGCTCTAGTGTTCACTTGAAATCGAGTTTTGCTTTCAAGTTCAAGATGAGACAATTTTCTCTTCCTGCACACAGCTGCCAACTGCTTCTTGAGCCTTCTCAAGCGCAACACATTTCCTTTGCTGGAAGAGGGGAATTTCCGCTTTTCAAAGCACTGAGACCCTCCCTGCACCCCAGTCTATCCCCCTGTTACTGTATACAACCTCACAGAGGACCAAAAAAAAATGCAAAATGCTAACTTGCTTGGCCCCTTTGTATTTATTTGGTTGCTTTGTTCATTAACTGTACGTGTCTAAACCTTCCTTTCCTCCCCAGAGCAGGCACAAGGAGTTAACGTTAGCACTTCACTGCAAAAGGGAGCCCAGCTTCTGGTTTGCTTCCCTCCTGGCTCCCCAGTTCTGAATAAATCGGCACCAGCGATTGCCGCTGACTTTCCTTCGCAAAATGAGCGCCCTGCTAGTCGCTAGAGGCTTATGCCTACTTCTCCTATTTCTTTATTTTTATTAGCACGGTAGAGCTGGCACATGCGCCGCGCTGCTCCGTTTCGGCTTTGCAATACTGCTTTTCGTGTGCGTGCAAATAGACAAGGTATCACAGCTCCCGAAGGGCCAGGGAGGAACCGAGTCGTACGCTTGAGAGAAGTCTTCTTTAACTTGATAGTTAACGAATGATACTGAGCAAACCAGAGGTTACAGGCTTATAAACATGTAAGAAACTGTGTTTATAAATTATTAAGAAATTTATAAGTGCAAATTTATGTAATTATATAGGCTCTATATTGCACATAACCCACAATATATAATTAATCTTGAATTAATAACTTACGCACAGTTCTTTAATTTATAATTATGGCATTTGTAATATAAAATCCCATTCATTATATATATGTATATATATGTAACATAGGCACTTCAGAAATTTTATTATACAAATTTTACTCCATAAAGCCAGCTATGAGCTTTCTCTGCAATTCTGGAAAGTACTTTTTACTTGAAATCTACATGACACAGTTAAAATCTAGTTTAGAGCTTCAGCCCATTCAACGTGCGAAAACTTTGCCTATAAAGCAAGCGCTTCCAGAAGCAATGTGTCTGGGCCTTATTGTTTTGCTCTTCAGGCAGGAAAAGCATTGTACTGTGGGCATCCTCAGCAACTGCGCTAGCGAGGGCGATTTTGAGATACGGTCTTCAGGAGTCCTGCTTGTCACAGTAACTTCTCCTAAGCTGCTGCAATTTACCCAGTTTGAGAACATGCCACAGTGCAAGTGTAAAACAAAACACAAAAAGAAAGGGGAAAAAAAAAAGAAAAAGAAAGAAAGAAGAATAAAAAGAAAAAAAAAAAAGAGAAAAAGGAAAAAAAAAAGAAAAAAAAGGAAAAGCAATTCAAGCTTTTCATTTTTAAGCAGATTTCTTTATTTCCTTACTTCACACATTTCTTCCCACCTCTCTTTATCACATTACGAAGCAGCCAGAATTGCGTAACATTTACGCTACTGGCAGAGCAGCAGAGCTGGGCTTTGATGTTCTCTGGATCGGCGGAGCTTCATGTGGGGAGGAAAACAAACCCTCAACCATTTCTGCTAACTAAATTTCGTCCTCAGGGTATAAGTGCTTGGCTGCACGGTGCAGCAGGGGACATCAGGTGGGCAGAAGCAGCGCTGTGCCGTTCCCACAGCAGCATTACTGCAGCCACACCACAAACACACAGACTTGCATCCTACACCTAAATTATCGAGGGGCTTTGATTTGTGACCATCCATTTGGGGCCTGGAAGCCCCACGAGTTAAAAGAGACTTTTTTTTTAATGCAACCTGTTAGCTCTCAGTGGAAACACCATTTTTAGAGATGTTCTCACATAAACCACTAACACCAATGCCATGGTGGGCTGCCTCTGGTCTCCACCTTATGGTCTCAGGTGTTGGTTTACTGCAGGATCATGCAGATGGGGGAAGAAGTGGGACAAGGCAGAGAGGAGAAATTCTACAGTGAATTATACATCTTTTGCACAAAATACAGCTAGTTTATTCACAGCTGTAGTACTCTTACAGTCTATGTGTTTGCTCTCTGGTGTATATGATACAGAACAAAATAATACTTTAAAAATATTAGGGGTAAAATTAACAAATACACAGAACATTAAAGAAGGATCTTTTATGGGAACTAGAACAATTCCACCTAAATTGATGGCAGTTGGAGTCCTGCCTATCACGCTGAGAAGAAACACGGGAGTATTAACCGTATCTGTTAGGACACCAAGGTTGTGGACTACTCCACGCCTCGCTGGTATTACTGTAATTTCACATTCCTTTGGAGTACGTATTTCAACTGCTGTAGTTTATGCATGATTATTACTGAGCTGGATACCAACAGCCCCCTCGCCTGTCTACTTTATGTGCTTACACTGAAGTCCTGCCTTGGTGACTGGCTCCCGGTGGACATTAGCTACTACAGACCTGGGGGGCTTATTTTAGGGATGAACAGCATAAGATCAAGAAGAAAAAGAAAAGCGTAAGATAAGAGAAGTTATCCTGATTTCTTCCCTTTCCTTCATTCAATGCCACTCCTCTCAGCTGTCTCATCATTCGCCACTGTGGCGCTCTGAAAGATGATGGATGATAGAGAGCACTTGCACGTGCGGCCATCCCATCTGCATGAGCACATTGCTGTGCTCCTTCCCAAATGGACGTCGGGTAGCGAGCAATGACAACCAAGTCCTCTCCACAGTTTTCAGCCCAACCGAACCTGAGAACTCTGCACGATCAAGTTGTTACGGGGCTTTCGCCAGACCAAGGGGAGAGGTTTGCAAGACCAAACTGTTGGCTCTGAACTGGAAAACTCACTGGGCACGGGGAGGATGTCGGGCTCCAGCTGGGCAGGCATCTGCCGCAGCCAGCTCTTCCCCTCCTGTGCTTCCTGAGGTGCTTTTAAAAATCTTTCAGGCAGGCTTTCAGGGAGGCAGAAGAAAGCAGAACAATTCATATGCCACAGTTTACTTGTCCCAGTATCTTGACAACCCCAGGAATTGTTCTGACTAAAAAAAAAAAAAAGGCGTTGATTCATTAGCTTGATAAATTATTTTTATCTAGTGCTTACACAAAGTTTCCTCTAAATTTTGTCTGTTGAAATTGTAGCAGCAAATTCAGTCTATTGCAGCTTCAGTGGCCATTCCAACTCTCCATCCAAAGAGCTTTCATTGGCTAATGTTTGCAGGGAAATGTCTAGGACTAGATAAAAATACACAATTCACTGACTACAGAAGTTACTATTTATCTGAACCAGAATTAGATGACTGCACGATGTGCTTTTTGAACCCTGCATCTCCTGCCCTCTCAATACATGTAGCTCTTTTTTTTGTTTTCTTTGAGGAAGCCATCTGAAAGCCATCTCAAGGGCCACTTGAGACAGACACACACACACACAGAGGGGGATGATACTTGGTAAACCTATTTTTTCACATGCTACCTGAAAACGAGGATTTAGTTTTGTGTACACCTAACAAGCTGATGCCTACAGCACTGGCTTGAGTTGAGAAGGCTGCCCTGTGCCAGTGTTGCTATTACATTATTACCTAAAGGGTATTTCTCAGTGTTAAAGCAGCCACATGGTTTGTTCTTTTAAAATACGTATCTGGGGACAAGAGACGGGCTCCAAGTGTTTTTGTTCCAACCTCAACACTCCACAATAGCCTGCAGGTCACATGAAGCAGCAGGTTGGCAGAGGGGTGTGCAAGTGAGCTCCTTTCTTTCTTCCACTCACTTCTCTCATAAAAAAAAAAAAAAACCAGCTGAAGCAGCATTTCACACGCATATGCACACAGCCAACCTGTAAACGTCTGGGCTGTGGAAAGGTTTTTGCACCGTTAGCAGCCCTCTCTGACAGACTGCCGTGAGCACTGAGAGATTTCAAGGTAAACCACGCTTTTCTCAGGAAAAATCCTAAGCAGCACACCTCCACAGCAACCTCACATGTAAACCAGAGAGGATAATGCAAGGGACCATTTACCAGCACCTCTCGTGCACGTTAGAGCATGCACTGTGAACATGTGGTTTCTGGTTTGAGGTGCTGCAATTAGAGCAGGGGAAAGCAAAGCAGTCAGCGTAGGCTCTGACCTCTTACACTAGGTGTGTATTAAACACGTTGCAATTAGCATGCTAATTATCCGTGAGAAAAATGGCCTGTAAAGCCTCCATCCCTGTCTTTTCCTGGGGGGGGATGTACTTTCCATCAGCTTGCAAGACTTTGCCTATATCTCGCAGCATTCAACTTTTTTTTTTCCTGTTTGCAGATTTCTAACAGGTTTTCCAATGGAAGCGCAAGCCACTGCTTCGCAGACATAGGACTCAACAAAAGGCTTACGTTTCTTCGCTCTTCTCTCTGTTTTCCTCGGAGTCATTGGCAGATCACCAAAGGTGCATCGGGTGAGAACGGCAGCGCTATGTTACAGAGCAGCTTCACCCTGCGGCCGCCGAGGCATAGCCCAGGATACCCTCCCCACACCAGGCTACTGGCGCAGCCCTGAGCTCGCTTCCAAAGCCAGGACCCTGCGAGTGTTCCCCTCTTGGATGCCAGCCAGGGTTGACAGCCACCACACCGTGGTAGAGAGCCCACGTGGAGAACCAGGAAAGCTTTTACTTACATAGTCCCTGGTTCCCCAGGACGCCCTGTACACTTTTGGGTGAGGTGTACCCTTTGCTAAGCAGCTTTCCTGGGCAGTCTCATGAAAGAAAACAGGGTTGTGAGACAGTGAGATGAGTACAGAGAGAGAATGTGAGAGTATGAGAGAGAGAGAGAGAGAGAGAGAGAGAGAGAGAGTTTGGGGGCCAGGAGTTGTGCAATCTTCCCCATGTGCAGTTGTGACCTTGTCCCGGCCTGTTTAGATGTCGTTCCCGGGCTCATGCCCCGCTTACCCAGTAAAACCGGGTGTGATTTACTAGGTGTTGGCCTTAAACAGGCTGGGCAAAAGAAATCTAGAGACTGAGGCACTTCTCATCCCTGCTCTTTCTCCCTCCCCACCCTTGTTCATGGGAAATAGCTTACAGCGTAAAATCTTGATCTGACGCTTTTTTTGTGGTGCCTTCCTTGCCCGTTTTGTGACCTGTACCTGAAGCTGCGTAGAGACCTCCAAGAGCAAAGATTGCATTTGCTGTGCCACAGCGCTGGTGTGTTATTACCTGTATGACACTTCTGCAACATGAGATTAATAAACCAAAACACAAAAATATTTCTTATTGTTTCACAAGAGTAATTTCAAGCTGTGGTAACACAAGGTCTCAATTTTTGACGGTTGATTTCAGCATCGTGAGATTTACTATTTGCTCATAGGTTAATTCACACATGAAGACGCTGAACAGCACAGAAGAGATTGATTTTGTGCTTACTGGAATCACCATCAGCTTCCAGATAACGCAGAAAGCTGGGAAGGCTGCTTTCGCCAGTAAATTAGAGGAACTAATAACTAAACGCTCTTTCATTGGGAAACAGCATCCAGTTCTGAGCATCACAGTTTGAAAAAGCAGCTGAATTTTAATCCGGACTGACTTCATAAAACCACCAACCTCAGGGACCCTGAGGGACCGGATCTCATCAGAAGCTGCGGATGACACACAAATCAAAAGCTACAGTACAAACGCACAAGAATATGCTTTTTCTGAAAGCCCAGGAGACTCCAAGGGCCCTAACAGAGTAAGTTGTTGGGCGCTCGATGCAAAAACCTCAGCCCCCATCAGTACCCCCACGAAGCAGTCCTGAGACTGCTCTGACCTACATTGCTCTTACCAGCCGCGCTCCAGCTTCAATTAGGCTCCGCAGAAGCGACCACGCAGCCCTCGGCTCTCTCAGCAGCAACAGCCGACGCAGCATCATTAGCAGGTCTGGCAGCCCACAGAGAAATAATTATGCACGTTATGAAGCAGCGACGGCGATGACAGGCTCAGAAGGCAGTCCCGTAATCAAGTGAACGTATAGATGAGAACAATAATAGCATACGGTGACTCAGAGGAAAATAACAAGCGGGTTATTGAAATATGCTTCAAGGAGTAGAAAGATCGGCTCAGGTAGGAGGAATCAAACTGGCATTTCTTTTGGTTCGAGTTCAACCTCAGCTATAATCTATACATTCAGGGCCAGGTCCAATTCAGACTACCAACAGACACCCCCCACCCATCACCACTTCAGCTAGGTCACTTCAGACTTCAGCTTCAGTAGAAATATTTTTAGATGTGAAATAGTGTTCCAAAAGTGTTCAAAAGTGAATTTTTCTTTAGACCATTTTTGTGTTGCTAAGCAAATTATGTAGGAATCAGTCTGATTGAACCTTAGACCCAAGAGGCAGAATGATAATTTAAATCTTGATTTCCCGCCCCCCTCCAAGTTGTCATGAGTCAGTGAACCTGTCTGAATTATGGCACATTGAAATGTATACTGTGCAACAGATTTTAAAAGTATTCGTAGTCTTCAGAAAATGAAAAAATTTAACACACTAGTAGTTATACATGAAAAAGCAGTAACATCCCTTTAACATTACAACTGTGGCCTCATCAGCTGCGCTTGGTAGCAAGTTGTGCAGGTTTTGGTTTTGGGGTGAGATACAGCATTTTATGCTAAATCCTGAAGCCCATCGGATTTCATTGTGTCCCATTGACAGTTGATACTTCTAGAATAACATGCAGCAAACCAGCATCAGCTCTTGCAGTACCTGCCTTCGAAAAAACAGACAGAAAATACCGGCAACCCTGTAGACTTTCTGGGTGCAGGTGTGCCTATCGTCCTCTGTGGATATGAGAACATTCACTGCTTTCTTTCCTCCCCTCCCCTGCCCTGAAATAAGCAGCACGCACTTCGATGTCATGTATTTGAATTCCTACAGTTCCAACAACCAGGGCAGGACCTTCCCAGCAACAGGGCATTTTTCCCTCCTAAGTATTGAGCAATTTAATAAATGACATAAAATCTAAAAAAATCTCTGGTTCAGGTTCAGTATGTTGGATAAAATTCAGATCGTCCCCTATCAGCACGCCTGGAAGCCGCAGGTGGACTGCAGGACACTGGACGCGTAACAGATGCACAGCTAACCTGCGTATGGGCACCAGCTATACATCCAGGACTCCTGCACCCATTCCTGCATCTGACCTGCTGGGCTGCACAAATCCAGACCCTTTTCCACAGGACCCAGATTGACAAGGAGGACTTTACTACTCAAAGCAGAAGCGATGGTGAATATGAAAAGGGCAATCCAGGTTCAGTGAGAGTTCACATGAAACAACGGTATAAGTTTCCAGGTGGAGCCAGACACAATGTGGAGTCAAGCCCTTTTCAGAAGGAAATGAATTTGCTGGGGTTCGCGAAGCTGCGCCGGGCAGACTCCCACGCTCGGGACATGGTGCGAAGGTTTGCAAGGGCGTTTTCAACTTCATTCAGCTCTTGCTCGCCGTCAGGACAGGCTGGTGACATCTGAAGGGAGGGTAGGAAACGGCCAGAAGTTTTGTTTGGTGGGGTTTGGGTTTTGTTTTTTTTTGGTGCTATGGCAGATGAAAGCTTTTTGCAGCGCATATAACTAGCTGTCCCAGCAGCGTGGTTTCTGTGCTTCAGATCGTTTCCTGTGCAGTGCCACAGCCCCTCAATTTCCCCGCGTTAGTGCTGAAGTGCTTGCCACGCAGCGAGGATTTTTGTCAAAACCAAATTAAATTTCAGTAAGCTGTCAGGGACCAAATGCCCAGATGGTATGGCAAGACTTATTTTAAAATAATATATTGGATCATTTAGGTCAACATTAAGCTCCTTTATGCCTTTTGTTATTCTGTCCCAAAACAGATCCAGTTATAATATTCCCAAAGCATAATATACTGTATCAGAGCATCAGTCCTATTGAATTACCCCAGTAAAAACCTCAGACTACTCAGGTTCAAATTCCGCTCTATTAAAACAGTCTGAGCTGTGCTGGGTTTATGCTGTTGCAGCTCTGAAACATAACACAGAAAACAGTTTCATTTATATAGCACCAAGACCGCACACAGTACGTTTCACAAGGCTTCATCAGCTCTTTGCTGTATAAATTCTCTATTTTTTCCTACTGGAATAAGGGAGTAAGTTACATGTACAAACGGCTCTTGCAACTCCGCAGATAAAAGGTAAATGGTATTTTTATGATGCCTTTCATTTATTCACCAGCATTGTGTTTACTTGCTAAATTACTATGCAGTACAGCAGCATGCCCATCTAGCTAATTTAGTCTTTCACTGCCATAATTATAAAACATATGTATATATTTTCTATAGTAATCTGAAACACTGAACCCAAAGAATATCTGTGCAGGTCTACTATGCTAAGTTAGAATTTTCCCAGTGGAAAAAGATCTCTTTCAGATTTTGCACCTTTTTTTTTTTTTTTTCCCAATTGCTTAATTATGCGCAATTCATTGAATGCCATTTTAGATAAAATATGCAGCTTGAAACAAACAAACAAAAAAGCAAAAGACATCAGCACCAGACAGCTCTGCTTTGAATTATGTGATAAAACAAGCTACAAGGACTTTTAAGCTCCTAATACAACCACTTCTCGTTTACCACTGACATTGTAAATAAAGAGATGTGTTAACTGAATGCATCTTTTTACATTACCTCCAAAAGAAAGAATCCCTTCTGTGTTTAAAAAGCAAAGGTTGCATTCTTTCGCATGATGTGTGAAATTCAGATGACCCTGCATCTTCTCTGGTTGAGAGCCTTGGGGGAGAATAAAGGAGAGTTTTGCTTGTTTAGTTTAAATCATCGAATGTTTGTCTAAAAAGTCACTTCTTTCAGCATTTAAAATAAGCTGAGTCCCACCTGGGGAAATACAATTCCCCAAACTTGCATGGTATTTGGCGCGTTTTCACAGCAACATCAAGAGTGATTTGCATTACAACTGTTCTCTCTTCTACGCATCTGCATCAATGGCTTAAATTAACCTCCGAGAGAGGCTGCACACGGATGGATGAGCACCAGGGAAATGCTTACACACACAGCTGGAGATGTGCTCGGTTCACTTCAGGTACCTCCTTTTGCTTCCATTGATCCTTTGTGAGGACATATGTCCTTTGACAGTGTCCCAGTGAGAAATACTGAAATTACCCAGCCTGACTAGGAAAACATGTTTACATGGTTCAGCCATTTTTCATCCATGCCAGACCTCAAAGAAAGGTGACTTCAGCAGGGCTGAGATGTTCTAGGACTGACATTGATTCAGGGAAAGCAAATCCTTAAAATAAATAAGTAAATACAAGTTAGTGAGTTTATTCCATGATCTTTAAAGCAAAGAATTAAACTTGTAAAGTGGATTACAGGGACACTTCAGCTGGAACAAACCCAAGGAGTGCCTCTGCCAATCTCTGGCTCAAACCACGGTCAGCTGTAAGGTCAAGCCTGCTTGCTCAGAGCTTTAAATGTGCTTGATAGGGCATTTTAAATAGGTCAATAAAACATTCTTTAGTGCCTGCACTAATACCCAGCTACCCCATCTATTGTCACTGAAAATGCTGCAGTTGTAAACCTTGCCAGCAGATGCCACTCCAGTAAAGTTGTTATACATACAAGAATCAAGATTAAGACCTTTTGTTCCTTGGCATGTCTTGGTACCTACCCAGCAGCTTCACAGAATTACTTAAATCAGAAGCTGATCATTGGAATAAAATCCCCCAAATCCTGCACCACCACCAACCCTCCCAGAGGACTGAGTTTTCTTGGGTTTAATGCAGAAACAAAAGCACAGCATTGCAAAGCATAAAGATATTGCTTGATACAAGCAGAAAGGCTGGACGTGACAGATGCTGATGATCACTGCATTTAACCCATCCTGGTAGATGCTGAAGCGAGAAGGAGGGGCATGACAGAAACCTCAAGAAACAGCCACACTTGGAACATCCTGCCTGCAGTTTGTGCTGCCTGAATCCTTGGAGACCTACTGGTGCTCAGGCAGCCTGAAGCATCTCAGCTCCTTCCATAAGAAAGGGACTAGAAAAGGGCTTGGGTTTCAGTTTTGGTTTAGGTTTTTTGTTGTTCTAGTTTTGAAAGATCACCATAAACTTTTGCTTCTTGATACAAGAAACCTGTCTGGGCACAGGCATGAAAAGCCAGCAGTCAGCAGGCACCAGCAGCCATGTCTAGGGAAGATCAGGCTCTACCTCAGCTGGAGTATTTTCTTGGTCAGGTCTCTGTTTGGCTTGCAGTCTCTGAACATCCTTAAACTTTTCAGAGAAGGAAAGAGCAGCGCTATTGGTAGTAAACTAGCCAGATGATACGTGCCTGTCCTTGAAGAGGCTGAGGGGAAGCGGTGTAAGAACCCATCTGCTTTTCTTGGCCTACATTAGCTAAAGACAGTTACTCCATGACAGGAGAAGCCCAGCTGCGGAAACACCCCTGCCTGCTGCCAGTTAGGCAGCCTGAGAAGCCAGATAAGGCTCAAAATACCGTGCTGGGGCTTGACAGTGGTGGCCTATGACTTATCCACGGAACAGCTTGCCACAGCAGCAAGGCAGGCAACACCACGCCCCAATCTCCCTGAGCTGCCTGAGGATCTCCAGTTTAGTCTTTTAAATGAAACTTATGGTTACAAAGGTGCCATAAACAAGTTGGGAGGGAGATCATGTACTGTGGGTCATAAAGAAGGTTGAATGACATGGAATGGGACCTTCAAATCACAGAACAATAATTTAACGTATTACTGCTTCTGCGGACAGTTGTGGGTGCAGGAAGGCAAGAAAACACATTTATAAAGGCTTCACTTAGAAAGGGGAGTAGGAGCAAGGCAGACATTTAAACAAAAAACACAGCATCCATGCAGTTCCTGGATATCCTATGAACTAAGGGGAGTCCACCAGCTTCTGAAAGAGATGGGGAAAGACACAGGAGAAAAGCACTCTCCTCCCAGGGCAGAGATAGAGGAGTCTTCACTGGCTTCTTGGGTTTTTCAGAAGGGAATTTCTCCACTCACGATGCCCTTGGGGAAGGAGGTGCGTCCACAGGAGTCCACCCCTTGTTTAATGAGTCTCTACCTTTGTAATCTCACTGGTCTCAAATTGGATGATAGAAACCTACTTACAACAGCACCCAAACCACCAGATGCACAGCACTCAGGGAACTGGAACAAATGTCTTGGGAGAAAAAAGAGCGAAAAGCAGGAGCTCCTTGAGCAACTATAGCCCCAATGGCCCCGTATTGCTAAGCCACATCCTGAGAGAGATGAAGCCTTCATCCTCTGGAGATGCCGGTTTCTCTCCATTGACTGTTATCTAGGCTGAGTAGTTTAGAGTTGAAGGTCTAACCCGGGTGTGAAAATGGAGATGGTGCCAATCACTCCTGAAGGTGTAGGTTTCCTTGTAAGCTATCAGCACTACCTTCGGGAATTAACGCTCCTGCTCTTCTCCTGTTTGCAAGAGGCAGTGATTTCTTCCAGCCACGCTTGGGAAAAGAAGATGCCTCAGCACCACTCCCAGGGTGCTTCTCTATCTCTCTGTGGACAGAGCAGATTTTTAGGGAGATTACAGACAGCATCTGTTCTGCAGCAAGGTGCTGAGGATGCAGTAACTCCCCAACACACACCACTGTGTATAAGCACCAACTTTCAGCTAAACAAATAATATTCCCAGGCTCCTATCAGCGTCAACTCAAGCTTTACTAACTCCCCAAAGCCTTTTTGCCTTACCAGCCTCGAACTCCACTGGCCATGGGATGGTACCACTTGTATGTCTTGATTCTGAACACATCGGCAGGATTAGCAGTTCTCCACAAGGCAGTTTTCTATGAACTTAGATTAACTGTATGTTTACAGCACATGAATGTGTTGCCTCATGTCAGGAAATAACGTAACTCAAACCACAGAACCAAGATTTCCTTTTCTCTTTTTTCTCTTGCAATTTTAGCAGCAAGTTTTTGGGTCAGCTCTTAGAAATACAATGAAATGCAGATTTTTGTTAGAAGGTAAAATGCATTTTATTTTACTGTTTAATTATTTGAAGGATGATTATTTTTGCCTTTCAGAAAATTCTACCTGAACATAACACCAAGGGCTGAGATCAAGAGCCATTCCATCACTGGAGTAAAACAAAAGAAATAGAGGAATCCTTTTATAAAATCACTTAGAAGAATGAACACACTTGAGTGAAAACATCAGTACTTTGCATCAAAGGCATATTTGACAGAACTGAAGCAGCAGATGCAGACCTCTTCTCCTTTCCCTCCACCGACTATTGGTATTTGATGGTACTCTGCCATCATCACTTGACATTTTAACTGTTACTTTTGTAACACAACCTAGCATTTTTGCACGTTCAACACAAACTTTGGCCCACAGGCAAAGCAGACTAAACACACAGAGTACGTCTTGCTGCCCAGAAACTTGAAGTCCACTCATCTGCACCTTTTCTGCTCTTGAAAAAAGCAGAAGGCATTGTAACTGTGGGCTTAGGTTAAGTGAGAGTAAAGATTTATGGATGAAAAGCACAGCAAGAATTAAATTGCTTTGCTAGACTAAGAAAATAGCAGATGCTGATATAATAAGAGGAATGACTGCAAGTTTCTTGTGATATCCCCTATGTAGTTTGCTAGGAATATTTAACACAAGTCTGAAAACTTCCTTTTAAAAAGTCTAACCTTGCAGTCCTCATGCAAGCAAGGCTACAGTTTCGAACGAGAACTAAATAAAGGATTAGATCCTCTAATAAAAATATCTTTATTGTCACAGGCTACTTTGTGTTCTTGCATAGAATTTCTATAGACAAATGTAACAGAAATGTGGGTATGGATGGGACCTCCAGGCATCATCCAGTGAACCTCCTGCAGTGAGACGGGGTCAGGGAAGGGGAAGCATCGGTCAACATCATTGGGATCTTATGATAAAAACCTCCAGTGAAGAAGAATGCAAGACTTGTGTAGCCTGTTTCAGCATTTCAGCCCATTAAATACTTTTAAAGCTTAAAAAAAGTAAATTTTAAACTTAAAATTATTTGTTAAAATTATTTTAAATTAAGCTATTTCTTAATAACCTAGGTCTTCAATGCATCTAATGAAGATTATTATCTTACTGAAAAGCAGCCATGGAGAACATAGTTCTTCGTAAAGAAACTTTTCATGTTGGAAGACCAGTGTGCCTTCTCAGTTGACTGTTTTCTAGAACTAACAAAACAGGTTCTTTCTGATTTTCCATGAAGGTCATCCTAGCTCTCCCATCTCTCTTACCCCTTGAATAAATTCAACTAATCTATTCCCCTCCTCCCCAGTTCCAGGTAGGATGGAGTGACTACTACTCATGCCACCTGTATATTATGCTTTTAAGTACCTCTCAATTATTTCACAGGGGTCTTTGTTTTGTCTTTCAACAAATACTACATCATGGGCTCCCATCAGTTGTGACCCCCAGCTTACTCCCCGTGTTTTCCCCACAGCATCCCATTCAGCTCAACCCCCCCACCCACAGCACCAGGGGAATGTAACACAGCCATGTCTGTGTGTCTTCCTTGCACTCAAGTATTCTGCAGTTCATCTGCACTGAATGTCATATTTAGATTTTAGGCCATCTCTTTGATCTATCAGACTTATTCTGAACTCTCATTTATTTATTTAGTCATTTATTTAAAATGACTAAAAGAAGCGATCCCAGGGCAGATATTAATCTGGATTCCACTTGACAGCATGTCTCCTTCCCTCTCCTTTTGGGCAGGGGAATAAATACTCCTTGCAAGTATCTTCTTCCTTTCTTCCTCCAAACCAGTTTGAGCCATTACCATAACAGTAGTGAGCTCAAGACTACACTTTCAACTCCCTTATGTGGTCTTGTGGGACACTCTCAGAGCATCATTAAAGTTAAGATACAATCTTGAACTCCTCCTTATCAACTAAGCCGATGACCTCATTCAAGGAAATGGTTTGGATAGGTTTCCTCTGTTCAAATCCATGAGAGCTCTTTTTTGACCCCCTTTTTCTTTTTCCTTTTTAAATAAAATTACTTTTTGAATACTTAAAATCACACTTTTTAATAATTTCAACATCTTTTGAGAATCAAAGCTATACTGATGTGTCCACAATCCCTTCAGTCCTACTTTTTCAGCCATTCTCATTGGTAATATATAGACTGTTACCAAAATCAACTGGTACAGGCAGAGCTTTAAACAATCATTTATGTTCAACTGTCAAACCAGGTATTTCTGGAACCTATGAAATGCACATCCTAAAGACAAAGAGGCTGTGAATCATAGAATCATAAAGGCTGGAAAAGAACTCTGAGATCATCTAGTCCAACCATCAACCCAACACCACCATGCCTACTAAACCATGTCCTGGAGTGCCACATACACACATTTTTTGAACACCTCCAGGGATGGGGACTCCACCACCTCCCTGGGCAGCCGGTTCCAATGCTTCACCACTCTTTCAGGAAAGAAATTTTTCCTAACATCCAATCTAAACCTCCCCTGGCACAACTTGAGGCCATTATCTCTTGTCTTATCGCTGGTTACTTGGGCAAAAAGATCAACACCCTCCTCACTACACCCTCCTTACAGGGAGTTGGAGAGAGCGACAAGNCAATGATGTTAATCTTTTCTTGTAAGAATGCCACCATGGCTTAGAAAAGCCTCTTTTTCCATACAATTTTACTGCTGCTTACAATTGTTCTGCAAAAGAGATTTGTAAGAGCATTGTAAAGCATCCTGCTTTTCACATCAATCTTTCTACAACTTGTTCATTTTACAAACTAAGTGATGACTCTTCCAATTGTCAGTCCTAAACTTTAATCCTGCCTCTGGAAGCCAGCTGTCTCTTTTCTGAGAACCCCTCCACTATCAACAGCAATTAACCTTTATCAGCAATAGCAATCCCACAGCTGGAAATATCCCACTTCACAATTCTAGGGGCAATGCAGAAACCAGAGCGTAGTTCAACATGACATCATTAGCTCTGTAGAATAACAGGCACTAAAAAAAGTCCTCCCGAAAGCGTAAAGGCATTTGATCTGAAGCGCAATATTCTACCTATGCTTACAGTCAGGAAAAGAAACTAAAATTATGAACATAGATGCAAGCAGTCAAAAGGAACCGGTGGTAAGAAGTTAGCCGTTTTAGAGGAATTAAATAGGCACTAAATTGCCCAGCCCTTATTCCAGGACTTCTTCTGAAAAGGAAGAATGGTGCTGACCAACAACGCCTGCCACTTGGCAGAGAGGAGCCATACTTGCTGTCCCAGCAGCAGCACATCAGCTGGGAAGACAGAACAACCGTTTATTTCCTCTGACTTATCCCCAAACAGGTACAACCCTTTCTTCAACTCTCAAACATTTCTGTCGTTGCTTCCCAGTTACTGTTTCATGAGATTGTCTCTGCTATTGATCACTTTTTTCCTTATCCCTGTCTTGATCCAGCTTTGTCTGTGATACTTTTGTCTCTCTACATCCCACACAGACTGCCATTTCATCAATCCCACTGTAGCCCAAGATCTTGAAAAGATCTTTGTTCAGTTTTTTCATTTTAAACAGAATCTTGCGTGTTTAGGAATAGGGATCATATCCAGGAATATCTTCTAATTGCCCCATCATATTTTTGCTGAAGCTAGCACAGTCTAAACACACCCACCCACCCCTGTTGCAACTAAAACTTCTGTTCCCCGAGACCTTATTTTTCCTCTTCATTGGCTCCAGCTATTTTACACATTTCCCATGACATAGCACAATATTGGGCATTGTATCTGAAATGGAACCGCCCTGTGATTTGCTCCAGCTGCTGCCTTTGCTGGATGATTTCACAGCAAGTGATTATTTGCTCGTTAATATACAGTCATGTGAGTAACACTCCAGTTTGAGCATTTTTGGGGGGTATTTCACAGGCTTTTATTTTTAAATTGCACTCTTGATACTGGAGTAAATGCTTGGGCATTTGTACCACTGTGTCCTGAGGCTGGTCAGGTGTTTTTTCTACTTGTCTAATGACAAAGAGCATTATGCGAAGCAGCATAGTTCACATCACCTGCCTCCTCTCTCCTCCTCCATAACTGCAGACAATTTTTCCATTCATTACAGCCTCATTATTTCGGGGTATAACTGAAGAAGATCTTGATATGGTGTGACTCTGGATGTAGGGAACCAACACAATGCTAGTATGTGATTGCTAACAAAGCCCCAGTGAACTATGGTGAGCTGCAGGTCTTCTGGAATGTAAACTTAATTACTAATTGCTATCACCCAAATCACCTTAGCAAAAATTTGCAAAGTAGTTCCCTATCTAGAGGCTCAGAACCACACTTTGGCTGATGAGGGTCACCAGAAAATCCCCACCTCTGCCCTGAAGTGAGCAGAACATCTAATCTGCTGCAGCCCTGAAAGCTCTGTAACTGAAATACTAAACTCTGGACCAGAATACAAGGGGGGTGGGGAGGGAAATGGTGACAAAGGAAAGCAAGAAAAGGAAGGAAAGAAAAAGAGAAAAAAAGAGATACTCTGAAGTTTATATATATGATCAGTAGTATAGCAGTGTCTCTAAACTCTGAGTTGAAGACCCTTTCTTTGTGCAAACCTGTATGAATCCCTTTATCCCCCAAAACATACAATTTAAATATACAGCACACAAAGGAAATACCATGGAAAAAGGGTAATTGAGGCATCAGCAGAAAAGAATGCAACTCCATAAACAGTATTTAGGTACTTAATGGTATTAAGTACCATAAGTGAGAGAAAAAGAGAGAGAGAAAAGTTAAGAAATCAAATAGTCAAAGTCAAGGCAGAAAGTCAGAATACATGACTGACCCCTTAAAGAAGGCTCACCCTGCTCCAACAGTCTTAGAACGTGAATAACCTATATGTAAGATAGTTTCATGCGGCTTCAGACAAGTGTCATTCCCAAGAGCAGCCTCAGGGCCCTCCTTTGTTTTCATTGTGCTGTTCTGAAAGGCTGCGGTGCACAGCACAGCCAAAATATTAATAAGGAAAAAAACCCCTCTGATAGTAAAGAGGCAATTCCCGATTGACATGTAGGGAAAAGCACTGCGTTCTTTGTAGCCCGAAGGATGGAGTTGGAGGAGAGGGCTGTTCATCAACTGACATTTGGATGAACTGGTGGGCCTCCAAGTGGGGGGGAAGGAGGTTCTAGATGGGTTTATGGTTCTAGATCAGGTTCCAGATCATGTTCTAGGTCAGAGGGTGGTTCTAGATTTTCTAAATGGAAGTTTTAGTAACTGCTTAGTTCAGCAGCCTGGACTTCATGAAATTAAGTGCATTTCTGTAAATTGTTGTGGTATTGACTTTGTATTTCTTCTGTATCTCAAAAGGCCAACAAAATAGTCGAATCTTCAGTTCACAGGAAGCTAAAAAAAGTCTTTTGGGAATATTTTGATAGTTGAGCAGTGAAGCCACATGATTCATGACAATTTCTAGAGAATCACTGTTTTGCACAGCAATCAGACTTGAAAATTATGTTATTTATGTTATCCATAAGGCCTTAACGCTGCAAGGGAAAGAAACCAAGATTGGCTCAAAGATCTTAAACATACAACAGCCACCCTCCAACACAAGACCTGCCTTGTGCCAGCTGTTTGCTTTGGAAAGAAAAAACATGCTAAAATTACACTAGTCAAGTAGAGATTTTGTGCTTTAATATACAACAGTAATCTTTATCTTCACAGCACCTGGAAGAAATTTAGGTGTCTGATTCTGTACTATTCCCTACTATAAGCTTTGCATTTTTTACATATGACAAAATTGGTCAGTTTTAAGCATGACCTGCAAGAAAATAATTTTCCTTGACCCATTTCACATTTGCTTCTCATCTTGTCCTCCAAAAATCTTCATATCTTTTGTCATACTGAAGATTGATTCTGTTTGGGAAGATGAACACCTAGATAAAGTTAGTAAAGGAGAAAGCAAAACTGCAACTGTGGAAACTAAGCAATGGAAAACAGTAGATTTAAAAGTCTTTAAATTGAATGAAGTAACCCAGTCCCTCCTCTGAGTCTGTACGTTTAGGCCTGTATGTTCCCACATATTGTACATTTATTAAAAGTTAAGATAGACAACCTTTACAACGTGCTTAACCAGCTGAGATGAAGATTTGGTGTTCGCATCTCCAGAAACATTTCACTTGTATAATCAATGGCTACAAAGATTTTGGCTCCTACACTTGAAAAATTACTGGCCTTGAAGTGATGTCTTCTGGCATCAAATGAGATTCCTGCAACCCTCACCATCAAACAGGTGACAAGGGCAAAATGCTGCCATGAAAGGGGCAGCTTATCCTTAGCATTGCTCTAGATACTTTGCTCTAACTACAAGCTCTCTGCTCACATTTTAGGAGTTTTCTTTGCACCCAAACACCAAGATTGTGCGTTACACAAAAGCAGTGTGGAGGAAGAGCTGGCACATAAACCAGCCACATCCAATTTCTATCTTCTGTTACCTGACAAGATTAGAGGAACTGTGAAAACAGAGAGAGTCCCATCAGCAGTCTGATAGTAATTCTCATGATCACTAGCAAAACTATTAAACGCCGTAGTGGAAAGATATGCATCTGCTTTTGTTCAATAACAAAAATCAAGGCAAGAGAAGTACTAAGAAAAATCAGCTTGCTGTAGCTTAGGGGAAAGATGCTGCGCCAAGAAAGTGAGGCGCACAATCCAGAAACCATATTGTGCGTCGTTGACACAACACTATTTTTTAGGTGAGGTCAGACAACTTCTGTCCTCCCCTCCGGCAGCTGCAGCACAGAATTTAAGTTTATAAAGCCACAGCTAACTTTGAATTCACACATACTTTGTGAGTTAATGAAAAAATGCCTTTTAACTATAAAAAAGCCTTTGTAGTTTAAATAAAAATGCCCTCAGGCTTACAGGGTTCCTCTCTGCAGCTGACAAATGGGGTTTTGTTAAACTTGGCTATGCTGTTTCTAACTGCTGGCTGATGGCAGACTCAAGAAAAAGAGCTGATGAGCTCAGTATGGCAGCACCAGAATGACCATTACAATTATTTCCTACTGCAACCTAAGCAGAAATTAAGTTTCAGCAGCAGTATTTCAGCTTTAGGTTCTTGTTTTGGTTAAATTGGAGTTGTTCCTCAGTAGTATGGGGCAAATAAGTTGTATTTTCTTGAAATAAGCTGTATGTGATGAATATACATGAGAAAGGATGTAAAAGTTCACAAAGGAAGGAAATAATTTTTCACATTTAGCATTTAATCAGGCATCTGGAAGCCTAAGGTTTTGGTAGGAAGGTTAATATTTGCTTCACAAGGTGGTTATTTGTATAAACCCAGGCCTGATCACAAAGAGGTTAGCGGTTATTCCCATCTCCTGGCAGCCTGGGCTGATCAACTGCCAGACCAGCTAGCAGAAACAAAGTAGGTAAAAGAAATAAACAGGCTATAGAAACTGAAATGCCCTGTTCCTGCCTCAAAATCCAGCTCAGGCTCTGCCATGTGTGCAGTAGGAGAGGACAACCTTGGTCAACAGGCAAGCGAGAGGCTGCTGAGGGAGAAGATTTTGGGAAGGGTGGAGGAAGAACATGAAGCCATATCCATGTGTCTACCTTTAAAGATTAATTTAAGCCTAAAAAGACCATGACTGAACAGTCATCCCCTGTCTGTTCTGAAACTATTTTAAGACTAAAATCACCTGAAGGAAGTTGTTCTCCAGATTTTGAAAGGAACAGTTCAATTAACAGTTCAGCAATGCTTCAACTGCACCGTAGGATATCCCCTAGGCTGCCTACGAAACAAATCTATTTTGATTTTCCTCATTGTTCTACATGTAGAGCATCTAAATCCTTTTGTTAAAAGCAAGCCGTCACAGGACAGAGACTTTTCTGGTTTCTGCCCTCTCTCAAGCACTTCAATTACCTTTCTACAACACCAGAAAAATCAGTACTCCATTGCTAGAAAAAAACTATACATCATACATTCATGCCAAATAATCAGTATTTATTTCAAAAAGAAAAATTATGTTGTGCTGTATCAAAATAGCAGCTCTTTAATCAGGAAAGCACGGATGTGAGGAGAAAAAGAAAAGTTAATTCATTATCACCAAGAAACCTATAATACAAGCTTTTTTTTCTTTTCCATCTTTCGAAACCAACATATTTTCAAGAGGAAAAACTGAAATTAACAGGAACATGAAAGCTATGTGCAGTTCATAAAATATAAAAGGACCATTTTTGCAATACAGAATCTCAATCCAGCTCGGATATACTTTGCAGCAGCACTGCACTGAAGTTTTCCTCTGGGAGCATTAGCTTTGACAGTGACATCTTAAAAAAAAAAAAAA
>VZTL01014197.1:0-17638 GCA_013400535.1 Scopus umbretta
AGCGCCGGGGTGAGTCACCGTTTGGAAATGGAGTGGGCGGGTGTGCGTGGAAGAGACTGAGTGATGTCAGGCAGGACCGTGGCTCTCGCGGCGAGCATGAGACTGGCGGTAAAGGCGGCGGCGGCCCCGAGCGCGCGCTGCCCCCGGCGCCCCCCGCCGCGGAGCCGCCCTCCAGCGGGGGAGCGCTGCCAGCTGCGGCACTGCTGAGGTAGCGCTGCGGGCAGGAAGCCTCTCTGAGAAGCGTCGCCTCCCCTGACGCCCTTAAAGCCAGTCCCTTTCGCCAGGAAGGAAAACTGCCGGCGGCTGCGAGCGGAGCAAATTGCAGGGGAAGGTGGCAAACTTTCTAGCCGCATCTGCGTGCCCCTGCCTCAGCGGTGGGAGCGTCTGGCCGCAAGGAACCGCAAAGCCCAAACCCAAGAGCCCTGAGGCTCCGGAAAAGACTTCCAGCTGCCTTTAGAGGAGGAACTGCCGGCAGTGCGAGCTTTTGCACATACAGCTGAGTAGGTAAGTAGGGAACGGCACAGGTGGATTGAAAGCATGGCATACCACAGATGTGCACCTCGAGAACCTCTTTTGCAGAAGACCTCTACCTGTGAACTGGATGGGGACTGGGAAGAGCAATCCTACGCTTGTGGTCTCTTCCATTTCTAGAGTATGCATGTTTTTACCTCTAAAATAGTCTTAATTTTACTCTTGAAGAGGCCTCTCCAGTTAGGGAGGGCAGCTGCTCTTTTGATTCCTCTTGCAAATATGTAATGCATGGAACATACCTAGTTTGCTAGCAAAACTGCTTTCTTGGTGTGGGCAACGTGTGCATACACTTAACTCAGTACCACGTACCTAGTTGAACAGGAGGGGACTTCAAAATACCTGACTTCAGCTCAGGAAGTTGAAGGATCACTGTAAGGATCATAATGGTGTTGTACAGCTGTGTTGCTGTAGGGTTCGGGTTGGGGTTTGTGTTTGGTGTGTGTGTTTTGGTGTTTGTTTCTTTTTTGCTGTACGTTTGCTCCATTAAAGCCACTCTTAAACTTCCTGAAGTGCAGCTAAACTAAACTTCTTGACTTAGTTGCAGAGTACATTTCCATTGACATTGCATGGTTTCTGCCTTAAATGTAGCCCAAAATCCTTGTGAAAAGTCATTAATGCATAATCTTCTGGCAAGATAATAAAACTCCTAGAATACAATGTAGACTAGCTGTTGTTGAGTTTAATCCATTCCCAATCTTCTTGTTTTTTTTTAAAACCTAGAAAATCAAATATTTATCTATTCTCAAACCACTTAACAGCTATTAATTTATACACAGCTAATTATATAGGTGAATGGTTCCATAGAGGTGTGAGCATAAACTGAGCAGGTGCATGATATTTTCAGAGACAGCAGGCTTTGCAGGAGTTTTGGCAAGCTTCACTTTAAGTTGCCTGTATTAAATGTTTTGCCTAAAACCCAAACCTTGTAAAATTACATTGAATGTAGTTGTTTGTGGTGTATTACTTGACAGGGCAGGGTTTTGGAGACTCGACAGCCTTAGATACTTTTTCGCTGTGAAACCAATAACTTATTCTTTATTTTAACCTAATTTAAATGATCTAGGGCTTAATTTACTAGAAGGGTCAATGTACTTGCTTCCATATTTTTTCCCCTTTTGAATAGGATTTACATTACTTTTCATTAAAAATTCATAATCCACGTCTGACTTTAGAGGAATATATATTTGTGTCTCTGTCCCTCAGAAAAATAGTCTTCAGGTATGCCCTGTGTAGTATGTGCAGTCACAAGGGGTATTTGGACAAATCAAAGGAGGGGGGGGGGGGGAGGGAAACTTGAGGTGAAATTATAAGGTGATGACAATAGTATGTAGATAAAGGCCCCTAATGAGATTGATTTCTCTACTTTCCTTGAAGTGAACTTATACAATGGAGAAATGAGAACCTGAAGAGAGCAAAGATGGGATTTCCTCTCCCCCCCCACTGTTAGGTTGGTAATTGGAATCTAGAATGACTTTATGTACCCCTAGATTTTAAATACTGAGCCATGGTTGGCATATTGATGAGCATATATGTTTCTGGATCATAAAAGCATCTTGTGATTGTAATGTTGTAAGACACAAAAATGGTAGGGTTTAACAATCCTGTTTTCATTAACTAGTTTTCTTCTGAATTCAAAACTTAATGTAGTTGACATCAGAAGTATTATATCATGGATGCAGTATTGTGAAAAACTTCATTTTCCTTAACTGATTTTTAAAAAAAACCAAAACCAACCANACCGATTTTTAAAAAAAACCCAAACCCACCCCCCCCCCCCCGTCTCTGGGAGAGCTGAATAAAAGATTTCATCTCAAGTATTTTTCATTCAAAAACCCCAGAGAATTCTTTATTTACAGTGTATTAGTATACCAAATACAAGTATGAAGAGTGGAAAGCAGTGTATTGATTTTTAAGGATTAATAAAATAATATATATAAACAAGTGATGGAGTTAAAAAAAAAAAAGAGAGTAGTTTTTCTTAAGGACCAGGGAATGTAAAAGAAGGTTTTTTAAGAAATGGCTTGTCATAGTTAAGTCTCCTAGTTTGGAGATGGACTTTGAAGATGCAGATATTTGTAACAAAATTGCATACATCTTCTGTTTGGATTTTTTTCTGCTTTTGATGGGCTGTTGGCCTACAGTGTTCTTTGATACTATTTGTGGGGAGTGGACAATACAGATGCTGTGACATTTTATTTAGTATGGATATGGTATTGCAGTAGTCCGAACAGATGCTGGGAAGATTAATGTAACACTAGGTCCACTGTCTTCAGAGACCTCTTGTCTGCTGGGAGAATTGTTTGTACCATGGACACCACTGTCCCCAAAGATGCTGCGGACACGAAGAGTGTCAGGCATCCAGGCACCACTGTCCCAGCAGATGCTGAAGACCTTAAGAGCTGTTGATGGGAAAGTTTTACGTAACACAGATAGCTCTGTCTTGTCCATTCTGCGCCTGTTTGAAAGCTATATCTTAACTATACTGAACCCGGCTGCTTTAGTGAGGCTCTAGGACTTTAATAACCAGAAACGTCTCCTATATGAGGATACTTGCTTATGTCATCACTGTTTCTCTTCCCCAGAATAGCTCTTGTGTGGAGATACGTGTAATACAAAGAATAAAGTACTTCTTACCAACATAGCTGGTTTTGGAAGTCTACTTTATAGCTGTTGATATGAAATTTGATAGGACTAAACTGTAGGCTAAAACTAAATCAGCTTTAGGAAAGCCTGTTACTTACCCTCTAGCTAACATATATGTAGTATTTGTAATACAAGGGGACTGCTGTGCCTTGAGGTCATACTTGTGGTTGCTGAGTAAAACTTCCTGCCTTACTGGGTGTTAAGTCCCTTTCAAAATATGCAGTGTCAAGTGTGGGTCCTCTTCTTGTTTGCAGTCTTGCATTAAAAAATATTGAAGTCCGGTCTGTTGTGTGGATGAAGAAATTAAAATAGGTTGTCAGAGTATCTGAAGCTGTTGAGTTAATAATTTCAAACAGAATGGTTCTTAATAAAACTGTTCAGGTCTAAATCCTCAAAGAACTGAGCATGATTACTCAGGAAAACTTTATGGCATTCACTCTGGCAAGACAGTTGTATAGTAAAAAAGCACATATTCAATATTTAACTATTTAATTTTCCAGAGGAAATACTTTTTCTGAGAAGTGTAACCCTAGAAAAGGAGGACATCCTGTTCACTTGAAGGTACGTGAACAAAAAGCAGGCGTCTTGTTTTCACTTACCTTCCCCAGTGTAGTTAAGTGAGCTTGCAACTGCCATGTTTATAGTTAAGTGAGCTTGCAACTGCCATGTTTAAGTTTCAAGGACATCCCACTTACTCTTTGTAAAGAAAAGCTATGTTGCTGCTACCAGTGGAACTGTGAGGCTTCCAAAGGGTGAGCTTTGCTACTGTGCAAAGCAATGTCTTACTGTACCTGGCTTTTAAAGTTAATTTCTTGCTGCTCCCTTCTGTAGTCTTCTGTTTCCTTTTCTTTATATATTCAGATTTCCTTAGGCTGAATCTTACTAGAACCCTGTGCAATGTGGTAAGCTACACACTAAGCTTTGCAGTGTTATGTGTCGGTGGTTACTGATGCAAAGGAGACTAGGGTTGTACACCTGATCTTCCTTGAGGAAAAAGATGCTGAGTCTCTGGGGTGCCGCACAGGGTGTTTTGGAAAGTTGCATCAGCTTAACTTGGGTGATTTGAGCTGAACTGATGCAGAGTACTTAACGAACACTTTTGCTTAAGAGTGGCTAAATTTAAAATACATTCACTCGGAATTATTTTTTCATCTAGCAGTAATCTGGAATCTTAAATGGAGTATGTAGAGTTGAATTCTCTTTCTTAGGTAAGATGTAAGCATATCATGGCTGAAACTGAACAGGAAGGTTTGGAGTACAAATAATGATTAAATGTGCATCTTCGATTACAGTAATGTTACTTACATGGTGAAAGAGATGGACATCGTGAAAGAAATCGAACAAAGCGAGCAGAACAAAACCAGGAAGCTAAATATATTTAAGCTGTTCATTCTAATCCCTCATCTGAGAATTTACAAACTGCCTGCACGGGTTTGTGGTCACTGGTTTTCAGAAATTCCCCAGGCAGTTGGTAATGTTTAGTGAAATACGATGTTTCAGAGGCAGGTTTACCTGTTACTTGTCATAAACCAGTATGTCCCATGTAAAGTTATGTAACTCTTACTCATTTGGGAGAGACCTTTTTTCTAGTGTTGCTGTTGATATCTTAGGCCCAGGTCAGTCTTGCTACTGTTGTAAACTCGAATGTTCCAAGAGTAAAATTTTAAGTACTAATATGGGTTAAATGCTACTAGGACGTTTATTCAGTTTTCGTCTTTATGCAGGTTCTAATGGCAAAGTGTCACTGTGAATTAGCAAAATTTACTGGAGTTTGCATTTTTAGAGTGTAACTTATAGGAGGGGCTTTTTTGTTTTGTTTAATCGTGGATCTCTGGTGTTCGTGCCTCTAATACTAGAACTTAAGTTTGGTTGGTTGGCTTGTTTTTCTTTTTAAAATCTTGGTTAACTTTAAAATAAGTGGGAGTCTGTAACCCTATCGGAGTGCAGGAGTCTGTCCAGCCTCAAAGAACAAGCTGCTGACAGAACCTCTCTAGAACCTGGATCTAAGTAAGACCTAGCTTAAAGCCCTAAGCAAAAGTAATGGTTTTCCTGTATTGGAGTGTTATTAGAAGTGTTTTGGCATGTTAACCTCCCAATATATCTTTAATAGAACACTTGCATCTGTAAGTCCTTCATTAAGAAGTCACCTGTTCTCACTGATTGTTTTTTCCTGTTGAAATGTTTGCATTTCTTAGTTTTTCTCTTTAGAGCTTTTATTCTGCTTAGCCTTCTAAGATCTTAAACTGTTGTTTGAGTGCTGAATGACTTCTTGTAACTAGTTTCAGGTATGTGAAATGTACATAGCAGTGGCAAAATGTTTACTTATGCACACACCCCAGTTCCTGCTTATGTTCACTGTAGTGCTGGACAGTTGGTTAGGGGAGCAGACCTAAATAAGGAAACACAGCCTCCTTATTTAGGTGACACAATTTGAGAAACAGCAGTAAAGAAAGTTACGCCTTATAGTTGCTAATTCTGTCTTTCTTATGAAGGGCATGATATAATCCTATAGCTCATTGATAGTTCTGATACATTTCTACAGTAATTACAGCTCTTGTGATTTTTTTTTGTACTTCCCCCACATCAACCTTGTAAATGGGAAACAGCACTTGCTGTTTATAGATGCTTTATATGGGTGCCAAATACCACTGCCCATGTCTTGGTTTGAGACTGAACACAGACTGTATTGAAGCAAGCTGTTCCCATCACTGCCGCTGCCTCAAAAGGACATTTTAAAAACTGGAATGCTGTGTTACTGCCTTAACAGTGCTAAAAAAATGCTTAACGTAGACTTCTATTATTTTGTCCTTTTCCAGTTATTCTGGTTCAGATTTATGTAAAAATGCTTAACGTAGACTTCTATTATTTTGTCCTTTTCCAGTTATTCTGGTTCAGATTTATGTAAAAATGCTTAACGTAGACTTCTATTATTTTGTCCTTTTCCAGTTATTCTGGTTCAGATTTATGTATTACAATTTCAATATAAACCGAAAAGCATTTAAACTGAAATTTTGAAAGCCAATTTTTTGTTTGCTTAATGCTTGGAGAAATTAATTGCTATGGATCTATTTGGATTAGTTCATACTTGACAGTTTTTCTGGTAACTTACCTATTTCAGGAGTGTATAGAAACTATCAGTATGTTGTAGCTTAAAGTTAACTTGTGTTGCTGTTAGTTCCTGTGTATTAGGAGCCTGACAAAATTCCTACCAAAGCTTGTGTGTTTTCCTATTTTCCTGATACTGTACTAATCTGTAAGGATGCTGTGTAGGAGTTCTTTACCATTTGCAGAAGCATGAACTTCTCTTCATTTGATTTCACTCTGATTTTTATATACCATTTTGAGCGTATCTCTTCACAAGAGTTAATTTCTGTCTTCTGGCATACCACCTTGGTCTTGTAGAGGCTCATGAGCACAAAACTTGGCTGTATTTAGTAAGTAACAAGGCCAACTTAAGACACTTGCTCAGCTGCAGTTATTGAAGAAGTACAGATGCTCAGTCTGCTGTGTTTTCACAGACTTGTTTTGTTTCACTGCATCTGTACACTTTGCATGCAGCTATAGGGAGTGACTTTGAAATTTTTTGGAAAAAAACCAAACAACTCCACTGGGTGTGGAAAACATGCTGGAAAGCTAAAGGTGGTCTTCCAAAGTGAAGTTGTGTTTCTTTCTCTCCTGTGAGAAAGAGGATTGACTGAAATGGCTTGAATCCTGTATTGACTATTAAAAGCAATCATGCACTAAAATAGAAAACCAAGTCTTTTCAATGCTTTTGTTTTCCTAAAAATTAACTTCCTAGAAGTTAACTTCCATGATGGACTTTGAGAGAGGAAGGGCTGTGGCATCCTGTTTGGCTCTGAAGCAAGAAGTATTAAGGGTATTGCTCCTTCTAAGGTGCCATAGTGAACTTGGAAGTTAATATGAACACAACTTACTAAAGAGTTGATTGTTATGGCTTTAAACTTCTGTTCGCTGCTGTGATTATATCCTGAATTTGCTTTAAAATTCATCATCTTAGCAGTATTTACCACCATGAAATAGAATATGACACATGCTATATAGCTGAATGGCAAGCTCTCTCCACTGAGGATAGCTGCTTTTTTTTTTTTGTGGTAACCATGGTCATTAGCTCATGCAGTTCTTAAGAAATTGGCTAAGCTATTTTCATATGCACAAGCAGGCGTATTATAAGTAGTCATTTCTTCTTGTAGAACAACTAGTCTGTGTAAAGTAGGGTGGAATAATGTGTATGTCTGTGGTAAAAGTCAGTAACTTGTACTGACTTTTGAAAGTGAGAAAGATGGATGAAATACAATCTCAGCTGACCAACCACAGGAGAAGGCACAATGCCTGTCAAATATCAAAGCTAAAGTAGTTGGGCTAAAGAAACTTTCAGCTCTAACAAAAATTGAAATAATTGTACTTCTTGCTCTAAAAGGATTGTTCACTGATACATAGTATTTTTTTTAAAAAAAAGCATAATTCTACAGATCACAGGCAGTTTATGCTTTTGTGTGTACACTGCTTTCTAGTCATTGGATAATTTGAACAAGGTAAGTAGCTGCCTGGCTCTGTTTATGGTGCAGGTTGAATGTTCCTATAAACAGAGTTGGGTTTTTTCTTTTTTCTTAATTTGGACTTAGAGAAAGCTTATTTTAAACTCTTAAACATCATAGAGTTTGGAATAAACTCTTAGCTCTTTCACATTTGAGGAGCTCAGTACTGAATGACTGAAGCTAAAATGGGATGCCATTCCCCCTCAAAAGGCCTGGAGTGCTGAGAAGAGTTGCAGGAAAGCAGGAGCTCTCTGTTCTATTGTGCTGCGTTAAGGGCGAACACCAGAACTATGCTGTCTTACCTTACCTACAACTTTTGAATGTGCACACGTGTGCTTTCTTTCCTATTCTCCCCCTGTATCCAGTTGTAGTGAAATTAGACACAAAGCTTTTAGCACTGCAAGCCTTTATAGAACATGCTTAAGGCAACACAGTTTAGTCAAAATTTGGCTGTGATACATGCAATATGCAGAAGAGGTTATTGGTTATCAAAGTCTGTATTGCAGTTGTGTAAGGCCAGCTAGAAGAGGAGTGTTGTGCTTGGGCTTCACATAATTTGCTCAAAGAACTACTGTCTTGATTAGTCTTGCATAATGCTTACTATTATGAAAACGCTTACTCCTGTTTTAATAGTTTGTATTACTGAGCAGGTATTGGACTGATACTACATAGATTATGATTTGGACGCGTTGCTGCGAATGGGATGTGAAAAATCTACTTACACATGCGTTTATAGTGATATTCTATAGTGTTTTCAATTAGAATCAGGTTACAAGCCTTTCTCCTTTCAACAAAAGACTTGTAAACTGCAGGACACAGTATTTTTGTTGTTGTATATTTGCAGTAGTGTGATGCAATGAAGTAAAAGACAGTCTTAGTGCATAGGAAATTTATTGTTATTTAGGATGGCTTTTTTGTCTTGTCACTATTGTGACTTTTAAAACACTGTTTCCACACCTCTGAGTCCCATAGGTCTACGACAGTTCATAGATTGAGTTGAAAAGCAAAGGCAGCCTCTGCTGCTTTTTTTTTCCAGTGCAAAAAAATACCACCAAGTGACAACATCACTTCATAATTCCAGGTATGTGAATTGGAAGTATGTGTATGTCTAGAAAACCTCTCCGCTTTCTTAGTTTAGAATTTCTTGGGCATTGTTTAAATTGTAAAGTGGGTGCTACTTGTTTCTCTACTAAATCTCACCATCTTTCACACAAACTCGTAAGTGAAGTGTCAGACTTTGTCTGAGGGAACAGACTGAAGTGCCTCACCTGAAGCAAGTCTTTTGGGGGAGTTGAAGGCATGCAGTGCAGATGTACTCATGAATTGATCTTACCTTAGCTCAACAGGACCTTCTTCCTGAGGAGATCAAGGCATCAAAAGTGGTTAATCAGTTTTGGCCTAATGTTTTAAGCCTGATGTAGCTTAAGTCTAGCCTTGTCTGAGACAACCTTTTTGTCTGTGTTTACCTCTTAGCCAGGCAGCACCTACAGAGTGATTGTCTGAGGTATGTTTGCAGATAAGCTATATTTCAAATAGATCTTCATGTTGGTACATGTCAAACAACATATAGGCTCTTACCTAACAGTTCAGAATTGAGTTACTGCTTTGGAGAAAGTATATGGGTGTGTGAGCACCCTCTTGTCTTGTGTTATTCTGTCTCCTGTATGTGTGATGAAAGTGGTTCATATAGTTAAACTGAACAGTAACTTGCTCCCTAGTTCTTTTGGTTTGATTTTGGTGTGGGTTTTTTGTTTTGCCCCCCCCCTCCCCCCCTTTTTTTTTAATTGCGTGCTGTGAAGTCTGTGCTTCGGCTCAAATGTTGAAGGTTAGTGGAAACTTGAGTTCTTGCTGGAAAGTGTCTTAATACGTGGGTATGAATATTCAATGTTCTGGTGTCTGAACATGCTTAAGAAATTTTCCTGTGAATTCTGACCCTGAACGCTTCAGATAACTGTCTTGACTTACTCCTTACAGAATAAGAGATCACAGCATGTGCCATCATAGGGCTTGTGCTGTTGCCCCGTAGAAGCAGAATTGAATAGGTCTCAGTTCTGTCCAAATCTGTTTCATAAATCTTGCTGTCAGACATAAGGAAACTTTGGGAAGCTGAGAACTTTCTCTGAATAGTCCTTTCTAGACCTTTCTAGATAGTTAATTACTCTGTTGGAATTGAACTATTTCAGAGTTGAAGAATCATACACTCAACTTCTTTGAGTGTATGCTTTAGTACAGCTATGCTAGGAATGTAGGAAGATACATTTTTGGCTTTGAAAGATGTCTTTACTCAAAAGATGCGACCCTCCTTTTCTGCTTATGACCCACACATCTGAGTATTCAATGCTTAAGGCAGATCAAATTCTGTTATCTTAAATAAAAGGAAATCGGATTTGCTCAGAGGCTGGACATGATTTTCAGGCTGACTTGTTTCCCAGTCTTTGCTGGAACGCTAACACCACTGTGTAGAAAACCTGTTCCTTGTGTGTTCTTTGTCTTGAGTTAGATACAGAATGATGAAAACTCTTCTGGGAATTTTTGGAAGGGATAATATCTGCTGTAGGGCATAGATCCTGCTTTCTCTGAAGGTCTTAAACTATGAAATTCTAACTCAATTTGTGTCTTCTGCCAGAGCATCGTTTTGCATCCCTTGTGGTGTAAAGACTCTTTTTAGACAGTTTCTTTAAACTTTTTTCGTATGTGCACGCTATTAAAAGAGCTTCTAGTTATTAAAAAAAATTCCAACAGAAGACCCTTTGACTTCTTAAAAACACATTAATAGTATTCTTGGCCTCTTCTGATCTGTAGGGTGAGGCTCGAGTGGAGATAGCAAAATGTCTGGGAAAGGTATTACAGAAGAACTTGGGTGGTATTTGTAATTATTTTCTACTGCTGTCCCACTGTTACTATTCTCTTAAAACTTTAAATGATACCCAGGGTTGTGGGGAGATAGAATCATCTCTTCTTCCTGCCTGGCACGCTAAGGAAATGGCGTGTTCCACTTGTCAATCTGTGGCAGAAACAAAAATGAAGGAGGAAGTGTTGAAGTGCATAGTACTTAAGTGTTTAGTATTTAAAACTAAACAGTGTCTTCTTCCCTGACTAATTAAATAATATAAAAAGGAAATGTTTTTTTCTTGTCAGCATAATGTGGAAAGTATTTTTTTCTATTAATAGAAAATCTTGAGCTAATGGAACACTTGAACAAGTTTAAGGAAGACCATGGGACTGCATTGGAAGCTTAGTTGGCGATGACTTTTTTGAACAGTTTTAACTGTGTAGTGATTAAACTCAATGAAAAGAATTTCAGTGAAAAACCCAGTTACCTATAGTAAACTTGATACAATTTTGATTATTGCAAACTAGAAGCTCGAATAATATATTATGAAAGGATTGTGTGCTGTTGTTCTAATCCCCTACATACACATCCATGTGGGTTGATCATGGTAGTCATGGAAATTGATCAGTAGTCTTAACTTCTCAGTGTTAGAATTAAATTTACCTGGTTTTACTTCTGGAAGTGTGGTATGAAAGCTGGGGGGGAAAAAAAGTGTGTGTGGGGGAAGTGATAAACATTCAGTGTGTGAGCTGGATGTAGATGTGGGTGTCTGAGCCTGTGAACAAACAGCTTGGAAAAAAAAAAAAGGCCTGAGTATTCCCACCTCTTTTACTGGAGGTGTCAGTTGTGATGTGACAGCCTTATGCTGTTGCTGCTCGGTGGTAGGTGGGGTTAGGAGCTGGTAGCTGGGGCAAGAAGGTAGAGGGGAAGACCCAAATAGGGAGCGGATCGTGTTTCGGGATCAGTTTCAGCCAATCTGTGTTTACAGTCACTGATAGAGGGTGTGTTGTGACTGTATCGTCCCTCTTAACTAATATCCATGAGGCTTTCCAGGCAAGCTACATCAGTTGAGCAAGCTGAAAACCATCTAGAAGCTTTTGTGGGGGAGAGAGGAGAAGGTATCCAGTGACTCGTTCGTGATTCGTTTGACAGTGTGTCAGGATTTGATCAGGATACATATACAGCATACCCTAAGATGAGAAGGGGCGTGGAAGAGATATTAGTGTTTCTGGAAAGGGATGTTTTTGTTGCTTCAGCCTCTGAACACAGCAAGTGTTGCTCCTGTGTAGAGATCCATAATTTGTAATGTGCTAGTCAAACTGAGGGATATGTGAAACTAGCTTATAGTATGATACTAATCAGTTCTAAACATGCCCTGCCCTAAGAATTCATATGGTGTCTTTCTGCTATCACTAGATGAGGATTACAGTTAATGGTTGGCTCTCTAATGTCATATGTCTTGCAAGGACTAATGTCTGTATTAGACTTTTGTTAAATGTGAGTTATGAGGTATGAATCTCTGTGCATACTTCAGTGCTAAAATAGCTTTTGTCTGGGTTGTACAACTTGTGCATGTATTCCTAACTTACTGCCTGCTAACGTAAAATACTTTAAGCAATTAATGTCCTCTCACTTTAAACTTTTAGAAGGAGGGTTCTTACAGCTGCAGGAAATATTAAAGAATGTTCTCATAAATGTGACCTCTTATTCTGGAGTTGGCACTGCTGCTTTTTGGGAAGAGCACAGCAGAAAATTTTCTTCTTAATAGTCATCTTAATGGGCATTATCTTCTTAATAATTAACTAAAGATTTTTCGGGTGTATCACTGACTAATTTACTCTAAGTATGTGGCTTCCTCTTCTAGCTGCCTGATGGCTGATAAGCTGTAGCAGTCACTTTAAAGCACACGTTAGTCACTGTGATTCCTCACTGCCCTGTGCTGAAAGTGGTGACTAATCTCTGGGTCTGACTTTCCATTATGAAGTGCAACCTTTACCCTCGGTAACTAGGTGGAGGGTTTCACAAAACAGTCTGAAACATTCCTGCCTTCTGTGCCAGGCCCCCCCTGCGACAGCCTGCGATCTGCAACTTTTGTGTGCCGCTAGGCTCTTAAGTCTTTAAACCTTGCTGTCTCTGAGAAGAATCTCGCTTTGGATAGTGTTTCTTCAGCAGTGTCTGCAAAGCTATAGCAGAATGAAAGCAATTAGCAGTGAGAAGCCTGAGACGCTCCAGACAGCAAACTGAATAAAAGCCTGATGATCGAGGTTTCTGTTGGCACTCTTTTGGAGTTATTTGGCCTGATAAGACTGAGGTAGTGCAGTGGCTTCCACTCTTTGTGGAGTGTTTAAAAATTGCTGTTATAATGAATGGAAAAAAGGACATAAGTCCAACATTTCTTTGCAGTGTTACCAAATATGCAGTGATAGAGCACCTTTGTTGCCTTTATTCAAAAGCAGCTGATTCAGAGCTTAAGAATCAATTCAGTTTTAGCAGACTTTTCTGTCCAGATCTGAAATACTCAAACAGGCTCATTTTGGAGAGAATGGATTATCTAGGAAGAAGACTTACTCTTAATCTCATTTTTCTGGAGTGAAGAAGTTGTGAGGGAGTCTTTAGCCTCTTGGAAAAAGATCAATATTTCTTTCGGCTCTATTGAAGAAGGATTTAGTGGTGTGCTTTGGCAGTGAAGGCAGCTGCTATCCTGAGCTGTATTTAATAGGAGCATAGCCAATATTTATAAGGAAGTGATTATTCCTCTCTGCTCAGTACTTCTTAGCTGTATCTAGAATACTGTGTCTGGTTTTGGGTCCTTGATCCAGGAAAAACATAAACTGGCAGCAAGCCCAGTGGGGGGACTGTCAGGGTGGTCAGGAGGCTGGAGCACAGGCCCTGTCGGGGGAGGCTGGGGGAGCTGGGTTGCTTCAGCCTGAAGAAAAGAAGTCTCAAGGGGGACCTAACAGCAGCCCCTGCATACCTACAAGGAGATCACCAGGAACATCAGGGCCAGGCTCTTCACAGTGGTGGGAGGATGAGACACAAGGGGATAATTTGTAAGAGGTAGATACAAAGAAGTAGATTAAAACCAGCAAAACAAAAATCTTTCACTGTGAGAACAACCATGCAGTGGAACAGGCTCTCCAGAGAGGTTGTACATCTTTGGAGGTGTTAAAGGTACAGCTGGATGAAGCACAGAACAACCTAATATGATGTCATACCTGATCCTGGCCAGAGCCCTAGAGACCTCCTGAGGCTTCTTCTAACCTGAATTATTCTGTTAGTGCTTCTGATTTTACAGATACAACTCTGACCATTCTCAAAACCTTTGTTTTAGGGAAGACTTTTAACCTATAAATAAAACTGTCTTGTTTATGCCATATAAGTGTGCATTATTGCCGGAACGAGTTACTCTAGCACTAAAAGATAACAAATAATTGCCATTTAACAGATACTGTGACCTTGGTTCTTAAAGATAAGGGTAAATAACTGGGAGGAAAATCTAAGCCTGTCATGGTGTCAGATTACAAAGCATCTTTAAAGGGTGCAGACTCATAGTTACCAAATATGAACCTCTGGAGTCTGGGGACCAAGTAGTTGAAGAGTTTGAAGATGCCTTCACGTGAATAAGGCAAACCTATTCAGCAGTGTTCAGAATGATAAAAGAGTTCAAAGATGCTTTTTTTTAACTTGCTTAGGTAGTCACTGGGTCCTGGTAAGTGGTCTTAAGGAAAAATTTACATACATTTTATTTATAATCTGCATATTTACACATATGTGGGTATGAGTATTTTTTGTGCTTTTTGGGACACACTGTTTCAGAAACCTGGCACTGCTGTGGAATACACTGAATACTAAATGCCAGGAAAATGGAAACTACTATCTTTCTTACTATTAAGAGGTATGAAGAAACAGAATTCCACAGAACTGGTAAAACTTGGATTGTACAAATAGATGACTGGTAACCTTGAAGCTTTTCCTCTCTGTGTGGGTAAGTGTAGGGATTTAGTCCTTAAGAGACAGCTTCTGTTGGTACATTAGTAATCCTAAATGAGAGAACTGCAAAATCCCTCTCTTAAGGGGTAGAGGAAGTATCTGTTCTATGTCTACTACTGAAAAGAATTTTGTACGGGGTAAGTAGTTAATGCTTTTTATAAAAATTGAAATTTATTGCAAGTGACAATGATGATACTCTCGGTTCTAAGAGCATTTGAATGAACCGTACTTCTGTAATACGGCTTTATCTTACTTGTACCTCTTTAGTATCACAAGAGCAAGAAATGTGTTGCCAACCTATTAAAGAATGTAGATAAACTTGTAACTTTTAGATAAACTGCAAATCACTGTGCAGGTATTTATATATTGAAAGAATAAACATTGTACAGCTGAAAAATGAATGCAGGTCTGAAAATATTTTTACTGTAGGGAAATAGAAATGATGAGCAAACTCAGTCTTGTTTCTGCATACCTAAATGTACTTTGCTCATTATCTGGTTTAGCGATTTTATTTTGGGTTTTGTGGTGGTGGTTTTTTTGTTTGGGTGTTTTTTTTTTTCCTTCCAGTGGTCTGTGTGCTGTGAAGCATACATATAGCATGGAAGAAGGGATACCGTAGAAACAAACAGGGAATTGGAATGCTTTTTAAAAAGAAAAAAAAGAAACCACCCCCCCGCAAGCTGGTTTTTATTCACTGCTAGCAAGACACAGAGGCTACCTGGCNTAACATGAGAGGAAGTTACAGTATCATGTTGTTATTGCCAATTGTGTAATCTTTTTCTGCAGTAATTTATGTACAGACCCTTTTTCTGCAACTACCAAATACAAGAGTGTATTACAGCTGTATCAAATGTTTGAGCCAACCTTAACGAAAGTGAATAAGGCTTAAAAATACTACTGCCTAGAAACCTTTTCCATCTTGTATATGAGTGTGTAGCTTTCCTTAGCGTCAGAATAGATTGGTCTTACTGTTTTGGATGCTCTCGCTTCAATAGCATTGTTCATATTTGGAACAGCAGGTTAAGAACTATCTATTTGGAAGGCTTGTGCAAATTGTGACTATTCAGTCCTTGATAGATTATAGAAGTTAAAATATTTTGAAAAATGTTATAGAGGTTCCAAATACTGGATGAGAAATGCCAATTGTGAGCCAGCTTTATGTGAAAATGACCTTATGTGAAAATCAATGACTAACAAGCTAAATAAAATTGCTTGTTATTCTTGCATTCTAGCATAAAGATCCAAATGTAGATGTGCTTTCTTACACTTGGCTCAAAGCTGTACCCCCAGTCAACTATTTTCTTTTGAATGGCAGTCAAATGAGGATGCAGATAACTAAAGGGGCTATTTGCATGGGAGCAAGGAGAAGCTCAGGATAAACAGTTAGGACCCCTGCTCTTTTTGCATCTTTCTCACTTAATATTTTCCTTGAAATATGTTGTTCCTTGTGGCAATTATGACTTCTGCTATAATATTGCTGGTTAAGAAGCTGTGCTCCTTGATGAGGGTATATGTTTATTTTTAGGAGGTATTGAAGTGGTTCCAAAACAAAAATTTGTTCCCAAAACCTGGGTTTATCCCTTATCGGAATTTTATTTATCCTTTTGGGTTACTTGGCCAACTTTGTATAAGTCTTTGAGACTCGCCAGTGAATGTTCCATAGCTTAGAGCAATTGGGTTTGATTTTCAGACCCTAGATGTTGGTAACATGGCCAGGTCTGAGCATTGCTGCCCGGGTACTGAGGAAGTCTTAAGGCCTACTGCTAGGCAGTTTATGGGCACCTCCTGTTTTTGATAGGGGGGCATTCCAGGTTTGACAAAAGAAGCAATAGGGTATTTTAGCTTCCACGTTGTCTTATGTTAATTTAAGCAAAAGGAACACACTCCTCATGGGGACTTGTATGGCTACATGAGTTGAGGACAGGAAGTTTGCAGAAAAACGTGTACTTCTGGGGAGTTCCTCTTGCAGCCTGTAGCAGAGGAGGATTAGGCTGTTGGAGCTCTGTATCTGTCACTTCCCTGGCCAGTCATATTGGCAGCAAGGGACTGAAAGCTTCAAGCAGGGTGTTCTTGTCTTTTTCATCAACATAGTTCCTGTTGTCTTTAGAGTATGGGAGAAACAGATTGAAAAGGTACTATAAAGGAAAGCCTTTATGTTCTTACAGATCACTGATCAGATGATATATGGCACCTTGAACTACCAATGTAAACAAAGGTTTGACCACAGTATGCACTCTGCTGGAAATAATCTTGATGAGCCATCAGAAATGGTATATCAATACGCTTTACAATCCATTTAAAAGTACCAGGAAGTACCAGTACACAACTTTTTTCCTGCAAAGCTGTAGGTATAATTGCTTTACTTAATAAGTTAATACAAAAACCCAAGAGCCACTCTACTTTTAGGTTATTGGGTTATTATTCATCTGTGGTTCAGATGCTCTTTGATCTTTAAGGCTTACTTGGATGTCATTAAATATCTGGAAAAATAATCTTACTTATGTTACTAGTTGTGTTGATTATTTGTGGGGAAGAGAAGGAAGTAACTAAGGTTGCTACTTACTGTGATGCTCTTTGTTCCTCAGTAAATGCATAATTCTAAAAATGTTTCAGCTGCACAAATTATAAAATGTACTAAGTTTTGATTGCTGATCTGTATGTCAGTGACTGCTATGTGTAACATTGTGTTGAGAAGAAGGGTCCTGACTTAGTAGGTGCATGTTAGGTAAACTTGCGTTCCAAAACTTAAGGAATTAGACAGGTTCAGATTTTTTTCTATACTGTCACTTAAGTGTTCTGTCATATGCTTATCTTTAGTAAACAGAGGGACTAGAAGAATGTGTGTGTGATATGAAGAGGACTTGTGAAGGTTGAAATGTTGCTCTACACAGTTTTAAGTAAGGCTGTTGCTTTTGCAGCTGCTTGCAAAGAAGATTCTCAGTTGTAGGAAGCATCAGAGAGGTCATTGCCTGGCTGCTGGGTTAAACTTCCCCTTAGTGAAGCAGAGTTTATAGTCTGGTTAGTAAGAGAGAGAGAAGAAGCATCTGGAATCACCACATGTTTGCGTGGGTGCTGTTTTTTTTTT
>VZTL01014197.1:17997-38431 GCA_013400535.1 Scopus umbretta
AGGGAGAGGGAAGAAAACACAAAACACCTGTCTTCCCAGGCTGTTTTGGCTTTAGGTTGTTTTATCAGTTACTGGACAGGTTTTTCCTAAGCAGGTTGTTTTAAGGCAAGTTTTGTGATGTACGGTTAGGGAGACTGGCAGCTCTAGTTTCCCTCATGATGACTTAATTGTATGCATAGCAAGGCAAACTGTGGCAGCCTGTGTTGGTGTGCAGGGACTTGAGGTGGTGGTAGTGTTGAACTTCTCTTAGAGGAACAAATGAAAAAGAGAGAATTTTAGTTTGCTGATAGATAGTGAACACTTTGTATATGATAATACCACTTTTGCCATGGGAGTTGAACAGAGTAATAAAAATAGGTACATCACAACTATGATAAGTAAGTGGTTCCACAGAACTTTAAAGATGGGGGGGAAAGGCCTTTGTTTCGACTACAGCAGTGTCAGTTCTGTAGAGTTCTGCATTTTTTTTCTTCGTAGAACATGTTGTTATAAAACATATGCGTTTATCTAATTTTTTTATCTAATGAGATTCTACTGAATTGACAAATGCAGCCTTAAATAAATCCCGTGCGATAATGAATCTCACTATTTGTTCCTGTTTAAAAAAAAAAACCAAACTGTTCAGACATATTTTTAAGTAACTAAAGGTCAAACACAGATCCATTTATAGTCTGTTCTGTATATAGGTTACCATAACTAAGAATCTAATCCAGAGGTATATTTCTCAGTTCTCTGGAATTTCAGATGTTGTTTAGTAGGTACTACAATAGGTGTGTAGACACTTTTTTACTGTTTTGGTTGAAATACTCATTTAGGTCCAATAAAATTTAATGGAGCTATTTGAGTAAATTTTGTTGATCGATCTAAATTACTGTATGCCTTACAAAATCAAATTCTATAGAGCCCATCTGTTTTCTGTCCTAACAAGATTACCTGATCTGTATGGACAAACTGTGTTAATATCTGTAGCAACCCTAGGGTCAAAAAGGAGATATTTTGTATGGAATGCCCCTAAGCAATAAAATTCAATATTGCTGCAAACATGAATTAGTGTTAATTCTGACAACTGATGAAGCAGGTGCTGTCATAATCATTAAAGTCTGTGGATCTTGTCCTTTAAAAAAAAAAAGCCTAAATTGCTACTAGTTCCTAAACTGGTAAGATTTATCAAGTTACTCAGTAGGAACTGGCTTGAATTATTTCACAGTAACCACCTATCTCTAGTTTGCCTTTTGACTGTATATGTCAGTAGACTTGGATGAAACTTAGAAGAAGCATTTTTAAGATATTTGTTCAGTGTCACATTACTAGTTCTGAAGGTTCTTAGTATGTGTTTTGTTTTTTTGCAGATGATGCTGCTCTAGAAGAAAGAAACTTTACAGCATCTGAATAGTGGAAGCACAATGGACACTTAGAGTTCTACAGAAATCAAAAATCATCTAGGAACAAAAACGTTGGACTTTGAGGAATAACAGACTTTAGAGAGCCCAGAAATTGGTCACTGATAAACTCGATTTGGCCATACAGCTTGGGAATGAATACCATTGAGACAGCAAAACTTGAAGAGCATATGGAGGGTCAAAACAATGACACTTCTAATGGCTATTCACGACCTACTCTCTCAGTCAGTGAAGAGAACAAAAATGGCGCTAGCAAACCAAAGGGCTTGTCTAATGGCTTGCGAAAACCAACAAAGAAATACCCTGATTACATCCAGATTGCTATGCCTGCTGAGTCTAGAAACAAATTTCCTCTGGAATGGTGGAAAACAGGCATTGCCTTTGTCTATGCTCTCTTCAACTTGATTCTAACAACTGTCATGATCACTGTGGTCCATGAGAGAGTACCTCCAAAGGAGCTAAGCCCTCCCTTGCCTGACAAATTTTTTGATTACATTGATCGTGTGAAATGGGCTTTTTCTGTATCAGAAATAAATGGAATGATACTAGTTGGACTATGGATATTCCAGTGGTTGTTTCTTAGATACAAGTAAGTAGATATATTTTTTTTTTCTCTCTGCTGTATATTTTCAGAATGTTGGTTTCCCTTGTTCACTTTGGGTAGAAGAAATCTTACGGCAGTGTCTGTAGCAGTATTGTAGAATAGGGCTGGCAGGAAAATTGTAAAGGGATGACTTCTTTAGAAAATGTTCCAATGTCCATGCTGGGTACAGAAACACAGTTTTCTCCTGATTATTGAATAATGTTTTTTTAAATCTGAATTTCTGACACCTGTGTTGTACTAGTCAAATTTATTTCTGGGATTGGCTTTTCAAAGTGTTTACTGACACGGTGATGTTTAAACAGAGGAAATCATGATGGTGTAAAAAATCTCATCCAAATTTGAGGAACCCACTGTCCTCTTCAGCTACACTAGAAACTTTTTCCTGCATCTTCATTTGCTTAAACCGTACATATTCAAGTCAAGTATGTAGTTATGGGACTAAAGAGAGAAGGTCACGGAGTTGAGGAAAACTATGCCTGACTGCACACTTAAGTTAGACTGAGGCCATGTTAAATTGGTTAGAAAGCTTTGGTGGGAGTTTTGTGGTAGTTATGTACTATTATGAGCCAGCAAGATTAAAACCTGAAGAAAGACTTTTTAGTATTTGATTTGGAGAAGTATGTGGTGAAGAGCAGGGGGTGGAGGGTGGAGCTGCTCTTTAATTCTAGGGATTTAGCTATATCATAACTGTTAAATGTATATCCTGCATGTGAACTCTGTACTCAATCTTTTCCCCCCTTTCCCTCACTTTCAGATCAATAGTGGGACGCAGATTCTTTTTTATAATAGGAACTTTGTATCTGTACCGCTGTATTACTATGTATGTTACCACCTTACCTGTGCCTGGAATGCATTTTCAGTGTGCGCCAAAGGTAAGAGCCTTTGTTCCCTAATTCTTGCCTTAGTCTCTGCCTGAGTCCTTACAGCTCACAAGAGCAAATAGAAGATAGTGTTCCAGGTGTTATTTAATAACACAAATTACTTTCAATTGATGTCTTCAGAAATGTAGATAGTGATAAACCAAAGAGCATCAAGCTGTTGCTGCAGTTAAGATGCTTTAAAGGAGAGTACCTATGTTGAAATAGCGCTGCTACCAATTAGTAAACTTGCTTCTGAGGCTCAAGCTGATCACTCTAATGCTGTAGCAATATTTCTTCTTACACGATGGGATACCTAAGGTCAATATTGTAGTTCATAGGCTCATACACAAGCTTGTGTTGCAGTATTCTTTTAAAAAACCACAGTGTTACCGTATGCTTTGTCCTATTTCTCCCACTATTTTTTCAAGAGCTGTCGCAATACCTGAAGCCAGCTGCCTGTCCCCCCTTCCAATGTGCAAAATGTACATAAATGTGACTAAAACAAGTTTAGCTATTTAAATGAGCTGATACATATAGAACATGTACATGCTAATGTTTTCACAAGAATATTTAAAAAATTGTTGTGGCAGTGTAGTTAGGTGGTGACACAAAGGAATTCTGTTACTGCCACTTCAGCTTTCTAATAAAGTTGTAGACATGTAATTGTCTTGGAATGAATTGTATAGTGTTGGCTGCACTGGAAGAGCAGTGCACTTGAGAGAGTAAGAAAAAGTTTGGTTGTGCACTGAGAAGATAAGCATTTTGAAACCTAAAAATATTGCTATTTGCTTGAGGGATAAATTTCATGTGTAGGATCTCATCGGTCTTGAGGTACAGCATCATGTCTGTTCAGTCTTAGTCTTTCATCTTGGGACAATTTAGGAACATAGTGGATGAACTACCCTTCTTATGAATTGGTGTCTATTTGAAAAAGCTTTATTTACGTGCCACTATTGTAAAGACTCAACTGTTTTGTTCTGATAGCTTGGGGAATGACTTTGTGTGTAGTAGACCGTGTATTGAGGAATGGGAAGGGGTAAGCAAAGGAAAACTTGAATGTCTCTGCAGAAAGTGCATTTTGCTAGCGTTAAAACAGGATGAACTACTTGAACTCTGGAAAAACTTGATAGTTCTTCAGGATTTCTCCCCCCACCCCCCATGTGAATCATGTGACTATTTTTCTGATTACCAAAACCTCAGTAATCCCTTTATCTTGTTTGTTTTTTTCTTCAAGTTAATCTTTAAACAGCTAGGTGAAACTGTTTGCCTAGTATCTATGAGAAATAAAAAGCTGATCCTAATGCATGTTAAAAAAAAAATCCTCTAAATCCGAGTAAGTTCTGACTGAGTTTGTAACCAAATCTAAAATTAAGTGAGTTTGAGGTTTTTGTCCTGTAGAAACATTGCTTGGCTCAACAGAATGGCAGAAGCAGTATGCAAGGTTGTACTGTATTGGAACTGGTTTTGAATGGGTTTTATCCATTCTGTCAGTGGCTATCATGAGATACCTGACTGTACAAATTTTTAATGTTTACCTTTCTAGTACATTCTGCATCTCATTCTCATACAAGGCATATTTTAAAGTAGCCTGGGAAAGTGTAGACAGAATGCTAGTGTTTATCAAGCTGATCTTTAGCACCTGTCAACTTTGATGTGCATGCTTATTTGTTTAAGGGTATGTGAAAGAAAGCCAAAGAAAATGAAGACAATTTGTCCCTTTCCTCCCTATCTCTGTGAATCCACATGTGTTTGGGCAATTAGTTTACTCAAGTCACTTATGGTGTGTCTTCAACTTCTTTTTTTATTTTTTTCTGGTGGTCTAGTTGAATGGAGATTCTCAGGCAAAGGTTCAGAGGATCCTGCGACTGATTTCTGGTGGTGGACTATCCATAACTGGATCACACATCCTATGCGGAGACTTCCTGTTTAGTGGTCACACTGTGGTATTAACGCTGATCTACCTGTTCATCAAAGAGTGTAAGTGATGGTATTTTAATTCACTTCTCTTATTCAAATCTGTTGTACTTGGAAAACACATGATAAAAGTGCATGTAAAAACTATTGCCCTCCAAAAGTTACTGGTCAGCTGCACAGAGACTGTATGTGTATGGGTTTGAAATACAAAACATGACTTTGAGTGAAAATGGAATGCAGATGTAGTAGAAGTGGTGTGGGCTTTAAGGCCTTAATGTGACTAGATGTGTCACTTCTGTCTTTACATATCAAGTGTTCACTGGTTAGCTGAAGCAAGCTGGCTTTTAATTATTGATTGACAGGTTATTCAAATTTTGGGTAAAACATACTGTAGTTAATTATGCAGATTAGCTCTGTGCAGGTTGGCTAATATACCTTAGTGTTAAGGAATCCTTTGTGGCTTGAGCGCAGTGCCAGTGCACACTTGTACTACATCCAGAAGCAGTGTTATTTCTTTTGAGTGTGCTGTACATCAGTTACTCCAACAATGGAAAGCTGATTCATGCTCCTTGGATGTCCTCTGCTAGTCTCCTACTTATGCCTCTTGAAGCTGATAAGAATTTGGCAAGCACACAGATACAGTTGGGGTTATGGTTTCCCCTTTTACATTCCTATGGGGCATGGCGAGGGGGGAATCTATCTGAGCTGCAGACACAGCATCAGTTGAAGCTTTGAAGAACTGAGCACCAACTTCTAAATCTGATATATGGTATGCAATGCTTCTACCCTTGGAACCTGGGTGCTCATGAACATGTAGTGGGGAGTCCCCTTTCCAGTTCACATGTTTGGAATTGGAATCTTCTCTCTAATTGTTGTGTCCCAAACTGTGTAAATGCTAGCTTGGCTCATGAGAACATGTAACTCTCACTGAAACAAAAATGAGACTAGCCAGCATCAGTTGAATGCCTTCCTCCTATTAAAATGCTGAGGGACAGAAGTGTTGCTGTGCTACATTCTGCCTTAAACAAAAAAAAGTGTTTAAATGGGTTTAATATGGCAAACTTCAAATCTGTGGATCCAAGACATTCTTCTTCAAGCAGTGATTTATAGTCTGCTGATTCTTAGGCCTGGGTCCTTCATGTAAAGTGAATGTTACTGGGGGAATGGCACGTGTAACTCATCAAAATTACTGGAAGACTATTAGGAAAATAGCCTAATAATAGATCTACTGTTTGCCTTGTTTTGTGTATGTTACTGCAGCTTTATGCTGGTCACACTCTCTTTAATATTTTTAGTACCAGGAAGGATACAGATAACCCAGTATTTTGAGGGCTAGTATAACTTACGTGCTTGTATCGCAAGGGGTTGGAGGGATTGTATTGTGCAAATTCTTAAGCCCTTTGACTGCTGCCTAATTGTTAGGCATGTATTTCAGTGGACTTGTGCTCTGTAAATGAGAAATGCATAGCCTGCTTTATTCTGCCTCCCATATAATTAGTGAAATGTTATCTGAGCAAGGACTTAAGCCTTATAATTGCTCTGAATTAGAGGTTGCTCATGGTATTCTTCTCTGCTCTTTTGATGACATGTCTTCAGTATAAGATGCATTCTGAGGTTTTTATTATTTCTGGCTTAGTGGGTTGTTTGCTCTGCTCTTTTCTTCTTTTCACCCTTTGCTGCTTCTTCGCTTATTCCCCTGTACTCCAGTTTTTTTGCCCAGAATAGTTATTCACGTTTTTAGCATTGGCATGTCTGTCTTGGGGCTATTTTCATCAACTTCTTGAGATGACTTGCTCCTTATAAATTTTTTTTTTTAAATCAGTAGATACAGATTTGCCTGCAATGTTTTGGGGAGTCTTAGAAGAATTTACTGTTTTGACACTTCTACCAAAATTTAAGTTCTCCTACAGTAACTATCTTGCACAGACCTCTCAAACTACTACTAGGTAGGCTTGTTGAGTTCAGTACCTTTTCTGCCAGTATTGTGTGAAAGTAAAGGCTGGCCATTGCCTTGCAAGACAAGGGGTGCCAAAACCTCCCACTGCGAGTGAAATGAAGCCCATTAGTCTGTCAGAAGTTACGAATGGTCATGGTGACACCCAAGCCATTTTTCAATGGGGAAAGAAGAGCAGGGGAACTTTTCCACTGAAGTGGCTTAAATGCCTTTTGAAGAATAGCTTCACTCGTGTTTGTTAATCTTTAATGAAAGGGTGTAAATTCACATACTGTACTTCCCTGTACAGTGTATTCTGTTTCACAGTTCAAAGGTTTCATGCAGAGTAGTTAAAACCTAGGAATTAAAATAAGTGTCCTTTTCCTGTTTCATCTGTGATCTCTGGTCAGGTTATATCAATTCTAGACATTTTACTTGAACATAAGTTTACTTGAGCATCGACTGTAAAAAGAGCAGAGATTCAATATACCCAAGTAAAATAATCAAAGTGCGTGTCTTGACTCAATTCTGTCTCTTCCCCTGTACCTCACACCCTAGAAGTGATTTAACTGGAAAACTTTCTTAATTTGACTAGAAAATGAGTGATGGTGCTGTTTATCTTTAACTGCAAGCTCATCTTGGGTTCATTTTACAAAGTAACAATACCTCAGTAAGTTTGCATAAATCCTTAGTCTTATTTTCTGTATCAAAACAGGGTTCTTGGACCACTGTGGTGTAAATGAGTTATGCTTTAAAAACTAGTAGCCTTAATGGATCATCTTTTATCTTCACCCCTTCCCTTTGTGGATTGCTATAATAACATATATGGCTTTTTTTCTCCCCATCACCTCCCTATTTCACAGATTCACCACGTCATTTCTGGTGGTATCACTTAATCTGCTGGCTAATGAGTGCTGCTGGCATAATTTGTATCCTTGTTGCTCATGAACACTATACCATAGATGTCATCATTGCTTACTATATCACCACACGGCTTTTCTGGTGGTACCACTCAATGGCTAATGAAAAGGTGAGTGGAAATACCTTTAGAATAATACTGCTTAAAGGTCAAAATTGGTTCTAATTTTAAAACAAAAATAGAGGTTCCATATTGAAGTTTAAACAAATTTGACAAGGGTTTCACTTTACTGTGGTTTAAGTAAATCTTTAATGGATTAAGATGCTCTTTTTTGATCTGCGCTTGTTATTATTTCAAAATATATTTTTTTATAAAGTTATTTTTGATATTCCTGATACTTTGGCTTAAAAATATTGTTTGAATTTCAAGGTTTTATCGCTGTAGTGGATGTATAGCCTGTGTTTGTCCAAGCTTATGAATAAGCAGTAGTTTAGTAATAACATTTCTGACCAATGTAAGTTACCTAGACCATCCTAAAATTCTGAGGACAGTTCTTCTGCGTCACTAAAAGTACATTGTTCAGAATGTATCTGCTGCAGTTGTTTCACGAACACTTTCAAGTAGGAACATGGTGCTCTGGCCATTTTAATCTAGTTTTCAACTATAAGTAATCAATGGAAACATGACATGCCTGAAAACTCATTCAGAAAAAAGTCTTGAGTGCTTCATCTCCCTAAATTTTGTGTAGCAACAAAGCATTCCTTTGTTAAAGATGCTCAGTTTGTAGTATAGTTTTGGACTATCCTGTATATGCTATCTCAATACTGTTTTTTCTAGGCAAAATGCACCTTGTCTCTGCAGAAATACAGGGAAATATATTGTGTTTTTGTAGTTGTCTTGGCTCAATATAATTGATTATAATGCTTTAAACTGATTGTCTGTTTCCTTTTCTTTACCTACTTGTGCCAATATAGACTTTAAAGGTCTCTTCGCAGACAAATTTTCTCTCTCGAGCATGGTGGTATCCAATATTTTATTTCTTCGAGAAGAACGTGCAAGGCTCTGTTCCTTGCAGCTTTTCCTGGCCTATATCTTGGCCGCCCAGCTGCTTCAAATCTTCATGCAAAAAGTATTCACGGGTTCAGAAGACAGGAGAGGACAATGAAAAATCTACCTGAAGAAAAGAAAGAAAGCATCTGCTCCTTTTTTTTTTAACCAAGACATTAATGCTGTAACCAAAGTTCTTAAGAGGAGGACTACACTGTAACTGAAGAAGTGGACCAAGCTTGTGCACAATTGATTGGAAAGACAATTGTAAAGATACATATTGCTGTTTCATATGTTTTCCTATCATCAGGCTGTACAGACCTATTCTGCTCTTCAGTGCTAATAGAATGCACCACTGATGAGATTTTTTATTAAAGGAAAAAATGGAGCAGGGCTTTGCTTTGATAATGAGATAGAGGTGCCAAAGACCACACTAACACTTTAATTACTAACTATCACTCATCCACGGAAGCATCCAAAAATCTCATCTACAGAGCTCTGGAGTGTGTAAGGGCAAAAACATGCTAAAATGTAAAGACACGATATCTGCATACTGAGGTATATAAAAAAAAAAAACACACAGTTGTGGGAAATGGTTTGTTGCATTATTCTTGCTAATGAAGGTAAGGCCTTTGTGTTACTGGTACAGCTGGAAGCGAGTCTTGACTTTTACACTCTGGATATGAATAGCTTATGATCCTAAAATACTACTTACTACTGTTATCTCCCATATATTCTACTGTAGACCAATTTTTACATTTTTATTAGTAATTTTATATTTAAACTGTTGTGCTACCTGATGACTTGGCAAGTTAGGAATAGCTGCTAACATCAGAGCTCAAGGAGCCTAAAATTTTATTTTTAAAAAAGGACACAGTTTCAAAGTCTAAATCTTTAATTGCAGTTTGGCCTTGTGTATACAGCTATACAGTGCCTATCAGCCTATGTACGTGCATATACACACAAGCACACACTGCTGTGTAGTTAAACACATATTAAACAAAGCTACTTACTGGAAAGAGTGATCATACAGTTCTTAATTTGGGCAAAAGTCCTACAGGTCTTGCCTGCTTGAGGAATGCAAGGCCAGGTCCAAAATGGGGCTATATTTCAAACAAACTTTTTAATTTTAGTAGCTGTCTCTTGCTGAAACTATGTAGCAGGTTTGCTTGGGAGCCATAGTTCTGCATCGAATTTCTTTTTTACCTGTTGGCATGTGTTTCTGTGATGTAACTTCAAAAAAACCCAAAAAAGTGCCAAGGTGAATACCTACAACAGTAGCATTTCTTCAATTATTACCTAAAACCATTTCATATTAAATGACACTGTGTTAGAACTTGCAGCTTCATCCTCTCCCCCTGCCCCCAGTTTTCAGTCCAGCTAAAATGCCTGTTTAAGCAAGTTGGCTGAGAATGTGGGAAATTACCATGGCAAACACTTAACAAAACCACAGATTAACAGCTACCTGATTCCTGTTGGTTTTTATTGTTTTGTATTGTTGCAAAAGCAAAGTAGAACATTAGCATACCATGTTTAACCATTTATGTTCTGTATTAATTTCTGCAGTTAACTCAATCTTATTTTTGAATCTTCAGTAAAACCTGATAGCAAAGGTAAAGCTGTATTAAGTGTTGAAGTGATACTAATATAAAGGAAATGCTGCTTATTTTAAGAGTGTCTTGAACTTGAGTGACAAGTGTGAACATGGTTTAAAGAATGACAACTTGTTTTTAAAAAAAGTCCAGTTAAAGTTATAAAATGCAATACAGAGTATTCAAATATGGTTCTTTTTCAGTTAAGGGGGATCAATTGGGATGAGTTGTACATGAGAATATTATTAATGTACATTTCAAATATTTTTGTGCATTATCGAAGTAATACAATAAATAATTATTCCTTACAATATATCCTTCGTAAAACTTAGCTAAGAAAGAAATTCAGTTGCTGTTCAGTTTGTTATTTAAAATAAGCTTTTTAAAATCTTATAACATGCCCCTGGAAGTTGTGTGTGTATAGGCATACCTGTGTATTTATTTGCTTGCTCCTGGCAGACCTTGAGCAGCCAGTATCAAAACATTTATATGAAAGTCCTTTTTCTGAATTGTATGAATTAATCCCTTAGATGTCAGTCTGTAAATCTCCCAAGATACTTGTTATATCAATACTACTTCATAGAGCATAAATACTTTTTTTAAGCTGAATTCTAAGCTTTCTGATATCTTAAATACAGTCATGTTAAGCCACTTGTAATACTATCTTGTAGAAATTGTGAATGAATTTCATTAGTGGTAACAGTGCCTTGAAAATAACATGACGAAAAGTGTTCCAGTAAGGAGCTTAAACAGTGGTTTTCATCTGGTGGCTGAATAATAATAATACTTTGATAGTGTAGATAGCTAATTGTCTGCATAACCACCACCATGTCTCAGAGGGGTTTCTGTAATATTGGCAAAGCAGAGTTTCTTTATGCAGGATGAAGCGTTTAGGTTTTTTACACTTATTCCTGTTTTTGGAAGGAAAAAATGTGAAAGTGATGACATAGAACCAGGTAAAGATTATGCTTTTGTTGGGCAGTGTAAGCTTTTGTTCTACTGCTGAATTTGATAGAAACTTCTATTGTAATACAAAAGGAAAGTTTAAATGGCAGCCCTAGCTCAAAATACTTGACTCCTGTTCTGGCTTGGCCCTCCCTTAAGTAGTTACATTTTCTCCATTATATCAAAGCCCTCAAAATGGTGTGTGTTTGTTTAATTAGCAGAAAAACCCACTTCTCTACTATCTTAATAGCTTTAAATTGCTCTTGCAACTCAGGTGGTATAGATGTATTTGAAGACTCTTTAGGCCTATAAAGGTGATGAAATGGGGTAGGTAATGGTAAATGCTAGTGCTTACTGCTATAGTAGTGTATCCAATATAAACCACAGCTGGTACAGAAAAATTACTAATTTTAAAAACTGAGTGATCATTATATATAAATACTATGAAACTGAAAACATAGTTTCATCCTAAGAGGAAAAAGGATTGCAGTGGGTAAAAAGAACAGGAGAAACATAGCCTTCAGTTAATGTACTGATCACTTGATTGTAGGCTTATTCGGGCTGTATGTGCTCAATGTTTTGCAGTATGTCACTACAATTATTTTTTTTCTGGAGTTACAATAATAATATTTCTTACAGATGACACATGAGCTGCACCTGCACTGTGACTATAAAATGCTCCTGAAGAGTGTTACATGTTGAACTTCCCAGACACTTAAAAAAACCCAAAAAACCCACCAACAAAAAAACCAACCCACTATGCTTGTATGCCTGGCATATCAGAATGACTTAGATGCTGTTAGGTGCTTTGCATTTATGAAACAAGCTTTCTTAAATGCCTAACCTAAATTTAAACCTGGATTTAAAAGGTTAACTTGAGCATTTAAAGAAATGTGCTGCTACGTGGTCATGCTACAGATGCTTAATTCCAATGCCAGAAATGATTAACATTGAAACCACAGTAAATTGACATTTTTATGGTATGTGCTTAGCACTCCCATGTGGACATAAATGGTACTAAATGCTAATTATTACTGCTGTTTTCTTGGAAAGATAACTACAGGTGGGGTAGTAGCAAAAAGAGCTGTGCTAAACATTGCTATGAATTCTAGTACTAGATTTGCTTCCCTCCTTAAAAAAAAAAGGCGGGGGGAGAAGGAAGGTAAAAAAAAAATCAAGACTGTATTTTTATGTTAACACATGCTACCTTCATGTAATAGAGAAATAAAGCTCAGTAACAGATAACTGGGAAGTGTTCTAAGAGATGAGAGAGAATTCTCTTAATTAGATTATCACAAATCCACTTATCTGTATCTTAAATCAGAATCTGTTCAAACTCTGGCTTTCTCTCATCAGTAGTATCTGGCTAGACAATTTATCCTAAGTTGTTTGGTACTAACCAAATTCTTTTTCTCATTTCAGTAGATATGAAATATGATTTACAGTTCTAGAGACCAGGTCTATTAACTTCAATGCAAGGTGACATCTTTACATTTACTTTAAATGAGCTTTCCCACAGCTTTTTTTTTTTAACTTGAACTATCATAAAGATTCATGAGGTAACTTTGAAAACATGTCCAATATATCAGATGTTCTAGAACTGTTTTTCCTTACTGGCAGATTAACAGTTGTAAAGGTCCATTGTCATCTTGATATTTTTATAATACCTGTATTTCAGACTTGCCTAGAGGTCTTCTGTAGGCACACAGAACTAGAGTGATACTGTAAGATTAGACACTTCTGAATTTAAGTGTTCTATACCAGGCATTGTAAAATCAATGTCTCAAATTCAGTTACTGAAAAAAGGGGTCTTAAAAATAAATACTTCTGTTGGAAACCATTCAAATCAGTGTTGCTGCTTAAGTGCCCATGAGAAAAATATCCTGGTGTGCCACTGAAACACCTTTGCCTAGAAGTTAGCCTTTGTATGCTATTTTATGATGCTACCCAGTGTCAGAAAAAAGTGCCAAGAAACTGAGAATGAAGACAAAGGCTTTTGTTCTAGTATTTACAAGAAAAAAGGAAGATTAAAACATTGAAGTAGACAGTGATCATACTGCTTTTTACATGAAATTGAGCTACAACTACACTGAAGTAATATAGAATTAAATTGTTTATGTGTAATAGTGCTGCAAAAAAACTATAAGGAAATGGGGGGCATTAAGCATTTCATTCTACAGTACAGATGTGTGTCTTGTGCTGTGGACTGTGCTGGTTCTCATTCATAACTCACAATATAAAAATAAAAACCAACTCAGAGATGCTTGGAGATTTTAAAATATTTAAATATGATTAGCAAACTTTCATAAGCTGTTCCTCTAAGCTGTCACTAATAGTTTCTAAAACAAGAAGAAAGTTCTGCAATACTTAAAACATACTGAAGCTTTTTCTATTTAGCTCAACTTTCCATGGATTTAACAATTCAATTAAGTCCTCTAAACCTAGAAAGTAGCACATAAGAATTTCAGGCTAGATGCAGGTGACTTAAATACTGTAGGAAAAAGTTCTAGTTCTGAACTCATCTTTTATTTCAGTAAATAATCTTCCCTAGCAAAACACTTAAAATGCCTGAATGAAGCTTTAAGATGAAGTAACAGATGTGATGTATCACAGATGTAAGATATTGTACACTGTCTAGTGTGTATCTAAAATACTGGTGTTGAGGAGACTTTCTTTCCTGGAGAAAATTAGTGCTTAAAAACTCGGGAAGATTTGACTTGCTTTCAGGGAAAATATTTTAATTCCTAAGGACTTGCAGTTTAGCAAATACTAGGAGAAGTTTGTTTTCTGTGGTAGTTTGCTGTGGGCTAACCTTTAACTTAAAGATGCAACCCAGGTAGGAGGAGAGGGCAAACCTGTTCTTGCTGGAAAAAATAGTTTGTGGCTTTTTTAATTCAAATTATATTGGCTGCATGCTACAGGCAATCTTATCCATACTATCATGGAAAAAAGATGCTGTATTGTACTTAAGTGTTCACTTTTTTCCAACTGATTCTGTATTGGTTGGCCTAGTCCTTCCCCTAGATGAGGAGCGAGTGGTTTTGTCCTTTACTTGCTCTATGGTTAGTCATAACTGGCTTTTGTTCTGGTAAACGTCAATGGAAACAGTTCAGACCCATTGTATACAATGCCTAAGGTGTTTTCTAAAGTCTCTATTCATGGGTTTCTTCTAGCAGAAATACTCCTCTTTCAGGCTATGCCTATATAATATTAACTTCAGCTCTTGTATTTGCCCTCTGCATTAGAAAGGCTTTAGGAGGTTAGCATTTGTGAAACTGTAAAGACTAATTACAGAAGAATCTCCTTTGTGCCTATTGAGGTGAAATGTCACAAAATAACTTTGCTGAAATGTTTGAAGGTGATTTTTGCGTTTTTTTTTTTTTTTTGGTATTTAAAAGTGGTCAGAAACTAGTCTAAAAAAAGGCATCTTGAGGAGTTGGTGACCCAGGCACCATGCAGGCACACATATACAGAGAGGGGTCTACAGCATACACAATATTGGAAGCAGTACACAGAGACTTCCCTGGGAGGATAAACGAGGCTGTGCTACACAGCAGGCTGTGAGCCATCTTTGCTGGTCCTTTTGCGCTCCTTTCAGGCTGAGGGCACAGAACCAAAGGTGGCAATAGCTAAAAAGTGTAGTGAAGATCACTTAAAAACCAGAGAACTATGAAAGGGGCTGAAAAGGCAGACCGCTGCAAAACCAGTCGCCAGAGAGCTGTGTTCTAATTCAATGGACTATATAATCTGGTGTTACTTCAAGCATGTGAGTTGCATTTAAAATGAGTGGGTCTGTTTTCTTTTAAAATTATTGTTGTTTTTTAATTGGAGATGGTAAGAGTGCTGAGAATATAAAAAAGAAATCTCCCTGCTTACTTGTTCCTCTACCAATGAGGCGTTTGTATATGGATCTTAAACAATATCCTTCAACTCCAACCCCTCTTCCATTTTCAGTAACTAGTTGTTAGTGTTTTGCTACTTCTGTAAAAACTGGGTTTGCATTCTACTTTTTTCATAGTTTGCTGCCACTCAAAATGCTCCTTACACATTAGCCTAGGCTGCTTTGGGCTCCTGTCTTATTTTCTGCTTCTATTAACTGCCTTTTCTAAATGGCTGAGAAGAGTGGGACTTACATTTGAGAAGGCTCCAAAATTAACACTAAAGCCAAAAGGCATTCTTGTCAGACACATCTTTGCACAATTTGAAACCTGAAATTATTTTCAAGTACAAAACCTGACATCCTAGGGTGTACTTTTTATCTCAGGAATCAATTCTTGCTCTTTGAATGTTCAATACATTCATTTGTGTGTGTTTTCTTGATTTGGGAGAGCATATGTGAGATGTGAAAAATAAATTCTGGGTGTTTTGTGAGGTCAGGGTGACACCAAGGAACCTGAAAGTAAAAGAGAAAATAATGTTTTGATGGCTGTGGTTCTTGTGCTTTCCATGTGAATTTGAGGAGAACTCTAAAGACTTCTGTAAAAACAGTACAGAATGTCACTTAACTGCAACATGGTTTCATCCTCACTGGCTGAGAGCTTTTCTTGCATGATTTCTCCTAGGTTGAATCTATAGCTTTGTACCTGAATTGGAGGTATATATCCAAACTGGGAAAAACTAGGCAAGAAAAGCAGTTGGCTGCCGAGGAACCCTAGATGGTAACACAGGAATGCTGTAATGCTTGCATGATAAGGAGCTACTGTATGGCATTTTTTATAGCTTTAGGGTCCAGTTGTGCAAACACTGTACAGCATAATGCTACCATAATAACACTACCTGAAGACCTTTTGTGCTGTAGTGCCTGCTGATGTTTGCAAACTGGGCCTCACTTCTACATAAATTGTTCATAATTAGCAACAATTGGCTTTCAAGTTGCAAAACTTTCAGGATGACACTTTCTAGCATGTTAGCTATCTTGGTTAAATGGATGACAACTGAGTGTTGTGGTTTGCTGTACCCATGAGATACTAAGAGTTGTGATTTGTAAAAGGTTGCAATCTATGTTCACTGTGAAGGGCGGGGGGGGGACAAAACCCACAAACAAAAAAAAAAAACCATTGCAGTAGCTGTACATTTAAAAAAAGCAATAATGCGAGCATCTTGTAGCTCTTAACTCCAAAGGTGCTATCTGTCATCATCACTTGCACTGTTGACCATGAATTTGGTAAAATCATGTTAAAGAAATTGTCCAATGTGGTTTACTCAGCACATAAAATTGAAACTTTTTATGGTCAGCCTGTGTACTAACAAATGCAATACTTTGTTGGACTACTTACATGACCACACACATCTTTAAAAATCAAAAACCTATGTCCATTTATGGTGCTAATGATCTCTTAAAAATTATCAAGAGCTGGTATTCTCTTCTTACCTATGAATATTAAGGAAAGCGGTTGACACCTTTTCAATAAAGCAAAATTTCTCTACATTTTTAGCCTGTTCCAAATGATTTTTATATTAATTGACCCTTTTATATTTCTGTTTTATATAAAAACTGCAAAATATTACAGTATTTTTAATACAGGAAAATGTTAGTAGTGCATATGGGTCTAGACTACACATCCAAGATTAAATTTTCATATGTGCTTAGGATAGCTAATCTCCTGAAACTGGATCTAAAAAAGAATTGTATTGGGTAGGATTAAGGCATAGGCTTTAAAAAACAAACAAACAAAAAATCCCCCCAAAAAACCAACCAACCAAAAAAAAAACCACCACCCAAAAAAAACAAAACACCACCCCCATAATTCTCTGGCTTCATCATCATTGTTGAAGCTTTGGAGACAGAGAGAGAGGACATGAAATGGGCAAAACTGTATGAGGAGAACACATTATGCAGTGTAGATCCATCTTCTGCTGAAATTTCTGAAAAATTCATGAAGGAACATGACCATGTAACCAAATCTAAAGAACAGAAATGAGACCTGACATAATGATCAAGGCAATTCGTAGTAGGACGTAAAAACACATGAAAAAGCCTTAAACTAGGATTGTTTAGATTGTGGAACAGTGAAGTAATTTTCTAACTTTGTTTTAAAGCTTCACAAGCAACCTTCTTTTAAGATAGCTTTTTATCTTGTGCCTTATGTTGCAGAAGATACTGTTGCTTCCCCCCACCCCCCTTGGTTATGATTTTTATCTTGCATATAACGAAGGACAGTGCACTTCCAAATCTTCTCAAGAGGCATCTTTGGGCAGCTGTACCTACATTTTCTCCCCATGGAGAACACAAAGCCTTTAGTTCTTCTTAAAGGTCCTTTATTTCTCAACTTGCAGTTGTGAAAGCGTCTGCCTGTAACACATCTGGAAATCCTACTATAGTCAACCCTGAAATAAGTAGGATGCTCTTAATTGATACGGCCACGTGAACATGCAGGGCGGGTGCGTTTTTTTTTTAATGAGTGGCGAGTGAGCAGGCTGCTTGTACGAGGGTACAGCCTGGAACACGGCCGCATGCTGCCTCTGCTCTACACCAGCTGCACCCCGAGGTTTTGGTCGCTAAACAGCTATCTTTCATATACTGGAGCAAGTTCTCTTGAATCACTTGCCGCTAGTACTTCGAGAAATAGACAGGCTTCTCTAAGATCTATTTTACAGAACGGCTGTGTGTCTGCAAAGAATATTCCAGGTCTAGAGTAACTTCATTTAAAGCAGAAACAAACCCACCATCTAGGATCTAAGCAGGGCTTGAGTGAAGTGGATTGTCTAGTTTGTATTGTGTCTTGCCTTGTGTCTTGCTACTCATCTCGGCACTTGCATTCATCATAGGACACTTGGAAGAGCCAAAGATAGAATAAAGTCATCCATAACAGTTGTAAGCCACATTGAAATACAACTTCCCTGTCTTTCAATTAGTAGAGGTTTCAGAGAAAACTGGTGGTCTCTTAATTTACCAAAAAAAGTGCAATATTTAGAAATATTGAGAAATACTGAAACATAATGGCTGCATGTTTAAATGCCCTGCAAAAATGAAACCTTTGTGAGCATGTGATGCGCACTTGACTGAGAGCAGATTTCCAACATTAGCAGCTGCTGTGAGTTACAGAAACATGTTTGTCAGTGCACTAGTCCTAACTTAGAACTCTCAAATATTTTTTTGATATTCTTTTGACGAGGAGAGTGTTTTTTGTGAATAAAGTGCCTGTGGAAATAAAAATCCAAAAGTTGCCTGCAAGCTTAAATAAGGCATGTGAAAACACAGCCCATACTCGAAAAAAATGGGTGCTAACTCAACAACTGTATGGAATAACTGGTCAACAGTTGTCTGTGTTGGTGGTATTCAAAGGCTAAGGTAGAGTTTGAGAAAGGATTATATTGCTTTTGAGTTTACTGTGTTTATTAAACTTCCAATGTTTCTGCTTCAGCCTTAACTCTATAACTTTATCTTTAAAGAAAAATGAGTTAATTCAGACTTCTTAAAAAAAACAAAAAAACAAAAAAAACAAAAAAACCCAAAAACCTAAAAAAAACCCACCCAAAAAACAACCCAAACCCACTCATTTTAATGAGTCTTTGGTGGGGTTTTTTGTTTGCTTGTTCCGTGGAGGCTTTTTTACCTGTTAGAAGTAGAGTCACCAAAAGCTTTGATTATTCAGTTTAGGGGTAGGCAGTTTGAGGAATGGATTTGCCTTAAGTGCAGAATTAAATGGGGGTCGTTTTAGTTACACTAATACTAGGACTGAGGAGGAATTATATCCAAGGAAAGCCTTACAGTGCTAAAACTTGTATATGTGGTAATTTGGGGTATGCAGAATATTAGTAAAATACCTGGTTATATTTTGCTCTTCATTTTATGCTTTAAAAAGAGGCTGCTTGGTTCTAATTTTAATTGGAAATATGGACTTTAATGTTGTAACAACTTGTTATTTTTAAGTCGAAACATCCATTTAATGATACTTGAGAGCAAAGTAAATTCACTTAAAACTATGAAAGTAGCTTCATTTTTATAAAAAAACTAATGTGAAATTTAATCTCTGGGCAACCTAGAATTGGCCATATGCCACTGAAACCAATCTTTCAACTGCATATGGAGGCAAGGAGAGAATTTCTTTATCTAGTGCTACTTTTCAACTAGGCTGAGAAGGGAGTGAGGCGAGATTATTCTTCTAGAAAGAAAACAGGCAAAACCAGGAATGTTTCAGCTGTGCTGAATAGCTTAGCTTATTTTCAGACTGCAGAACTTAAACTTTCCTTGAGATTCAGATTTAAAATGTCTTTGGATCAGATAAATTTTCACCTGTTTTCTTTCTGTGTTTTTCTAGTAGATGCATTTTATTGGTGTACATTGTAATTAACCACGGAAGTTCTGCCAAATATGGATTAAAAAAAAAAATGCTGCATTCTGTTCCGCCAATTTAAATCTGTGATCTTAGTTTTTTCCACTTTGTTTCATACATGGCTAGTAAAATACCCATTTGCTGTTTATACTAGAGGAAGATGGCATCCAATTGCCTTAATTGCTTAGTGGAAAACTGACCGTGACCATTTGAAGCTTTATGTATTTCTGAAATTCCTGTAACTTCTGTATAATTGCAATAAAACCTTTTTAATATAGTCCAGCTGCTATTTTAAGAGCCAGTGTTGCTGTCTTTACTGAATGTTCAACTACTTAAAACAAACCCACCCTGTTTAATGGGTAAGCACCATTTGTTCTTTGCAGTTTTATTTTTTGGGGGTCACTTAAAGGTGGTGTAGTTGTGTTTTGCCCATGGTGCTTTTCTTTTTTAGTGAGGAGTATCAAGAGTGCTTACTAAAATCACCGATGCTGCAGCAAATGGTTTGGAAGACCATGCAGTAGCATTTTTCAACATCCAGTTACCTTTGCAGGGATTAAAGTTTAGGTTGAGCAGCTGGAGAAAGTGGACTAAGGTGTATTTCACAGGGCTGGGAACATTACCCTGAAAACTAGTTGGTTTTGGGTGTGTGTGTGTTGTGGTTTGTGTGTGTGATGTGTGGTGTTGGTTGTTTGTTTTTTTTTTAATGGGGAAGAAGAACTAAACCTTTATTTTCTCGAAAATGTAGGTCCATCGCTGATGAGCATCTCTGTGCTAGTTATTTAACCTAGAGTTGGGATGTTGTTCCAGATTAGCCATTAGTTATGAAAACAGAAGATTTTGGTGTATTTTGTATTTAGGAAGGGAAAGAAGGATCATCTGTCTTTTCTTTCCTTCTTATAAATAAAAATAGATTTTTGTATAAGGAGCCCTTGAAAGTGAGTTTTATGAGGCTGTGAGGAGCAGTCGCTTTTTTTTTTTTTTTTTTTAAGATTAATGTGCTAATT
>VZTL01014197.1:38997-66006 GCA_013400535.1 Scopus umbretta
CTGGTGCGGTTTACAGGCTGGACCAGCTCTTCGCTTGCTTCTCCTCATCGTGTGCGTCCCTTGCCCTGCTGGTGGCGGAGAACGTACAGAGAAGAGTCGCCCTGCGTTGCGGTGAACGCGCGGCATCCCTGCGAACGCCTGATCCCCGATGCCTCTGTTTACGGCAGAGGGAATGGCGTTTGTGCGGGGATGCAAGGAGCGGCTCGTCTGCCACCCAGGGGCTTTCTGCTTTTAGCTGTATCAGGAGAAGAAATTTTGAATACTTTGGCAGCTGTGTGAAATAACCGTGCGCTTGCCCCGTTCTTGCTAAGGTAACGGTGGCTAAGAGCAGTCTTCTGTGGGCTCCCATAGCTGCGTAGTCTGCCCGCCTGTGTGCGAGCTGCTGTTGCTGGGATGTTTGCAAGTGTGCCATTCTGCGTGTCAAAACTCACTGAGCGTGATTGGTTTTTTACTAGGTCAAAGGAGGGTTTACTAGCTTTCGCCGAAAAAGGGCACGGAGAGTTTAAACATATGATAGCAATATCACAGTTAGAATTTCTTCATGTTTAGTCTTTAGGTCCATTACAGATCTCAGTGTTTATGGAAAACTACCTTTCCTTTTTCCATTTAGGAAGGGTAGTAGCCATTAGCAGGAGGCTTGTTAACGTACTAACTGTATTGTGAAACTTGTTTATCTTTTTTTTTTTTCCCCTGAGGCTGGGGATATCTATTGGTTAAGCGCCTGAAATTTTTTATCTTCAATTTTTTACTGTACCAGAATTACTCCAGTAAAGACAAGAGGAAAGCGAGGGACCTAGATTGTGTTTATTAAAAAGCAATCAGGTACCACTGCTGCAATTGGTTTAAAGGATAAAAAAATAAATTATTAATGATACTGGTTTAACGATACTGGCCTGAAACAGATCTTACTGGCATGTAGTTGTTGTTACAGCACATGAATATTTTTAGGTACAGTACATTTAGCAAGGACTGGAGGAAGAAAGGGGAAGAGCAGTAAGACATAAGACCTATTTTAGCAGTGCTGCAAAACCACATGTTTGGACTCGTGGTGGGTTTATTTTTTCTTGGATGCTGTAAATTTCATGTTTCTTGTTTTTTGCAGACAGTTCTCTGTTAGACTTTTGAACAGGGTGACACAAGATAAGCCAGGGCAGTCAATGCATGCTACTTACAAAGAATTTATCTAAGCGCCTGAATAAAATCTCTGATAACCAAGTTAGTAGCTTCTGTGATTGGATGCTGCAGAGCAGTCGAAAAGTGTCATGAGTCTGTTGTTTGGAGCGTGCTGCGGCCAAGTGCAGGGACCATGCCTGCCTGTGTTGCACTGTGGCAAAGACGTTATGTTGCTTTACACTTAGTTTTCTCTGGAAGGTCACCACAGCTCTGTTCAGGTCCAAGGACTGTTATGTGAGAGTTGCCCAGTTGTCCATAAAACCTACTGAGCTGTTATGGTAGCTTATGTTAGCTGGCACAACAAGTTGGATTGCCAAAGATGCAAGAGTATTGTAGAATGAACCATAGGAGTGGTGTATTTCAAGTACACAAAGGGAAAAGTCAGTGAATATGGGCAATGTGGGTCTGCCTGGCCCTCATGCAAGGAGGTTCTCCAAAAGCTGCTGGAAGTTGTAGCTGCTCTCAGCGGGCTGGCTTGGGTTTAGTGGTGGCATGCAGGAGATGACCAAACTGCTGCGATGCTGTTATTTGTGCTACTGGGAAGGCAGTTGCTGCAGAAGCAGTTGGGTAAGAGGTGAGCGATACATGTTCTCTGAAAGTTTTGTGGTTTCCTTTTTTTTTTTTTTTAATGGTATAGGTCCAAATTTACATCCCTGTTNGGGAGCCTCCTGTGCTTAGTTTCAGGAGTTCATGGATGAGACGTCACTACAGGCCAGGGCAGTGGCAGTTGTGCTCATATGTACTAGGAAAGGAATCGATAGAAGCTGGATGATTGTGTAACTTCAGACCTACCGCTCATGACTTGGGTATACAATGCTGGGACACTTTCAGTCAGTAAGTTTCCATTTCGGATTCCTACATCTTCATTCTATAAACAAACTACCTGGTGTAAACTTACAGGGCTATTTTCTTTTAAGCTACATTTTCTGATGTAGTTTTGTCCTTATCCTGAGCTGGCCTGCTCAGTATGTTATGGAAGAAAGAAGGGCTTATTTCATCTGTGTGTGGCTCAGTTGCTTGTAAGATTCAAATAAAATATTGTGCTCAGGGGAGAGCAAGTAGAAGTATCCGAAATGGCAAATACTGCATTTCAGCAGCTGAGTAGCAAAGAAGGGAGGCTGCCTTGGCTGGATGGGAAGTGCAGTGAGAACTTAAGGGAGAAGGTAGAGGTCAATTCTTAATCGAAGGCTTCTGTACATACGCCTGCAGAAAGAGAAATACTAGACTGGGGTGGGGGGGGGGGGGAAACTAGGTTTTGCCAATTTGAAAGGTTTTCATTATCAGTTCGTAGAAATTAGCCCTCTGTAATGAGCATGCCATCCTGGTTATTCTGGGTTCTTGTTGCTTCAGAATTTATTACTGTATTTTCTTCAGGGTTTTTTATTTTGTTTCTTATTTTTGTTTGTTTTGGTGGTTTGGGTTTTTTTAAGAACAGATTTGTCTCTGCTGGGTATGTTGACTTTTCAGATCTTGCAGATTTTCTTTGAAAACAGTGAAGTACTATTCCATTATTATTGCCTGGCAGTGATCCACTTGGCAGTTTTCTTTCTTCTCTTATCTCTGTTCTACCTTTATGCTTTTCTTCCTCCTTTATCTGTCTCCTGTATTATTCTTTCCCAGTTTGTAAACCAATTATCAGTATTCTGCAGTAGTTTAGGGTTTTGGGACTTCAGAAGACATTATGCCAAACAGCCATGCCCTGTGCAGGACTGCTGGAGAGACTCTCTGAGCGCTGGGAGGTTTGTTGTTGGTGTTATCCTTTCCATGTGGCTAGGAGAGTCTTCTTTACATTCAAGACAATAGGTCTGTCTTCTTTTATGAAGGTATTTGGATCCTAAAACTAATTTTCCTAATGACAGGAAGAGGAAGAGATTGTGGATGTATACTCTGTTTTGGAGATACGTGTTGTGGGACGTGATAACGTCGTTTTGTTCCATGAAATCCTTTCCTACCCCAGGCACAAACCCTGAAAACCCAAGTTGGTTCTTGGCCAAATTCAGCCCCAAATAAGCCTGTTTTTTCACCTACCTTACTTGAGGACACCAGTGCTACCAGGAAACATTACTTGAGAAAAGGAATCTAAAAAGTTTTTTGTTCTGTTTTTGAAGTGCCAGGGAGTAGACATTTAAATAGATTTCTTAAGGAATGACTTCATGCAGAGAAGATGAAGTTCAGCTGATTCTCAGCTTGTGTGACTTTTCATAATGTTCTACTTATTTTGTTTATGGCTTTTGAAGCTAGGTCATGTGTTTGTATTCTTTGATCTGTTGTTACTACGAGTATATAACGTAACCAGAAAATCTGACTAGAAAGATTACCAGCTTTATGTTACACTAAACTCTTTATACTTTTGGGATTGCAGACCTGTCTGAATACAGTTGTTTTGTTTACATATCTACAAATTTCTGTCTCTAGCTATAGAGTTCTTATTTGTTTATTCTCCTCTTTGCATTAGGGGCTATGAACATTAAGTTGTAATAGAAACGTAGGTAATGTTAAATACTGAAACATGGTGCATCTTTCTATTGCTAATTTCTTATGGCCATTTCTCTTTCTTTTATATGTAACATTAAGATTTGCAGTTGACAGAAAAATTGATGTTGCTTTTAGAAAGTAAGCTTTTATTTCCATAAAAAAACAGATGCCGTGTCACTTTACTAGAAGAACAAAAGCCCGTGTTTTGATGACTTTAAACTTTCTCGGGTTAATCATGGAGTACATTAGAAATAGCAGGTTGTGTATTTTGTTAGCTGCAGTATCTTTGGTGTGGTCTGTTAATTCAATAAAAGAGATGTACCTGTTTGTAAGTGAGCAATATTTATACCGGAAGCTAAGGGATTTAATTTAAATGCTGTTTCATAATGATACAGTCATGCAGAATGTGTGCTTAGAGGCATCAAAACTGTTGAGATGCAAATGAAGCAGATTTTTGCCAAGTGGCTCTGCACCTGTCTTCATCTTCCCAGTTTGTTTGCAGCATGCCTATCCTGTATTTTGATTATAAGTTAAAGAAAACCCATGCTTGTAATGGAAATATGTACATATGCAAACAGTATTGAGAATTTTGTGTAACATGAAGGGGAAAAGAAATGCAAGCCAGTTTTTGTTTTAATATCTTATTTCTGCCTCGCAGTAGGAATTCATGTCTCAGGACATTGAGGAGACAAGGCTATAGCTAACTTGTCCCCTACAAAATTCCTTTTTGCCATCTATTAGTGTCTTGCAAAGACTAATAAAACTATTGATGTAACTGTGTCCTGGTTTCAGCTGTTTACACTAGTCAAGGACTTTTCAGCTTGGGTTGTGGGCCTGTCTTAACGATTTGTTCTTAAAAAGAGAGCATTTGGGGTTTAGACTCTTCCTTTCTCTTCCAGGTGTTATTTTTGCACCTTACGGCCCCGTCTGGAAGCAACAGAGGAAATTCTCTCTCTCAACACTGCGTCATTTTGGAGTAGGAAGACACAGCTTAGAACCTAAAATCATTGAGGAGCTGAAGTTTATAAAGGAGGAAATGCTGAAGCATGGAAAGGATTCATTTAATCCTTTTCCGATCATTCGCAACGCAGTGTCCAATGTTATCTGTTCCATGGCCTTTGGAAAGCGTTTTAACTATGAAGATGTTGAATTCAAGATGATGCTGAAGAACATGGCCCGTGCACTAGAGCTAAGCGTGAACAGCTATATGATCCTGGTCAATATCTGCCCTTGGCTGTACTACCTTCCCTTCGGGCCTTTCCGGGAACTTAGGAAAACAGAATTAGACATTACTGCTTTTCTAAAGAAAATAATTGCACAGCATAGGGATACACTGGATGCAGCAAATCCCAGGGACTTCATTGATATGTACTTCATCCATGCGGAAGAAGAAAAGAACAACAAGGAGAGCAGTTTTAATGAAGACTACCTATTTTTTATCATTGGTGACCTCTTCATTGCAGGCACAGACACTACTTCCAACACATTACTGTGGTGCCTGCTCTACATGTCTCTCTACCCAGAAGTACAAGGTAAGCCTATTTTTATTCTAGGTGGTTTATTCCAGACTGATAAGCTCTAGGTGGATGTTGAGAAATAGAAGCAAACAGCGACAGCAGGGAAGTCATTTGGAGTGCAAATAGTATGTGTGTATGTGTAATTTGAAAGGTGATATGTAATCAGACATCCTCTGTCCCGCTCTGCTATGATGATCTCTAGGTTAGTGCTATATATTAACTATCTAAATGGCCCTTTAGTCTCTGCATTTCTTCTGTTTTGGGACAACTTTATCTTTCCCAAGCAATTCCAGGGAACTTTAGCATGTATGCAAGCTTTGGCAATTGTGGCATTCCAGGCCTATAGTAGTGATTTAAGATCTGTGAGAGATGTAGCGGTAAGGTCTGCTTTTATGCCTCCCTGAGCACGGAGGTTCTTGAGCCTAGCAGCAGAGTCTGGGGGAGTGAAACTACCCACTGTAGAGGAAGATCAAATTAGAGACAGCTTAAGTAAATTGGACTTACACAAGTCCACAGCGCCAGCTGGTCAATGTCATTGCAAGGCCTCTCCCCATCAGTCTTGAACGGTCATGGCAGTTGAGTAGGCTGCTGATGACAGGAGGGGAAAAGGCACGTGGAGCACGTGGCCCCAAAGGAGAGGCTGAAGGAACTGGGCTTGTTCAGTGTTAGGGAAAGATGACTGAGGGGAAACCTTATGTTGTCTACGACTACTTGATCGGAAGACGCTAAGAAGATGGACACAGTCTTGTCTGAGGTGTGCAGTGGAGGGAAAATAAGCAGCAGAGACAGTCTACAACAAGAAAATTCTGATCAGAAAAAAATTGCCCTGTGAAGATAGCAAGGAGTGCAACAGATTGCCCTGAGAATCTCTGACTTTGGAAGTATTCAGAACTCGGTAAGGTATGACCCTGAGTAGCCTGATCTACCCTCAGAATTAGACCTAACTGGGATACTTGTTTACAGTACCTATCTGTCTGGAATAATCTCTTTAAACAGATCAAGATAACAGTTTATTGCACAAAGTCAGTCAAATTGTTGAGCAAAGATTGCAAGATAGGGCACCAGTTCAATATATGAGGGAGAGAGTCCACAGGGGACAAATGTAAAATAAAATTTTATTGCATAGGCTTATTCTTCTATTTTTAATGGTTGTGTGTTATCACTGCTTGACTTGATACACAGTCACATGAATTAGATATGTTCTAACTTACACAAATGAGATCTAGAAGAGTTTTGTGTTCAGGTTTTTTTAACCCCTTTCCCTACTGCCTGGTGCTCTACGTGTATGTGCTAGTCAGTTTTCTCTCTTCTGCTGATCTCTAACAGTTTTATTGCCTCTCTCCGATTTCTTCTTTCCTTACGCTGTGGCTGTTGTCAAACAATATAAATGAGCTCAGTAGTCCAGAGTGTATCACTTAGCTATGTAACGTGATTCTATTTTAGTATCCTATTCCTTATGTATCCTGATTGCCTGGGAGTCATGTATGGCTCTCCTTTTTTTTTTTTTCTTTTTTTCTTTTTCCTCCCCCTAGTAATATGTTTCTCTCATCTCCTAAAAGAAATATCTGAATTGCATAACTTTTAGCAGTAGCAAATGTTGCAGACATGGAATGGCAAATGAAGGGCTATCAGGGAAAAAATCCAGGAAGAATGTATTTGTCTGTGGAAGCCAGTTTTGCTTTTTGAATGGAAAAAGAGAAGGGTGGGTGTGCGTGTGCCTGCATATAGGGAGGCAGTGGGGAGTATTTGGTTTGTTCTGTTCCCTGACTTGGTTTTGGTCGTTGACTTCTGAAGATCTGTTAGATTTTTAAATATATGAAATGTAGTAGAGCAGTTCAAATAACGTGCTGTTAGCAGAGAACTCTTGAAGTCTACATTTTTGCAGTTGGTAATGTGAGCAGCAATTTGGCTGCTTTCTGTATAGTTGCATTTATCTTTACAAACTCTGAAGAAATGTTCAGGATAAAATGGTGGTGTGACATTTGGCATGGGACAGTCACCTTAATTTTTTTTTTTTTTATATTGCAAACTTTACTTGTTTAAATTACTGTGGACGTGCATACCTGAATACAGGGCTATAATGTGTCATCAATAAAAGAAGCAAAACCCCACAAAGCAGGTACTCAAGCCGCACCATTAGCAAATCTCTTGCTGTCGAGGTATTTTTTTACTGTGTTCCTCATATGAGAACTTGTTTTTCCTAGCAAACTCAGTAGGTGGCAGCAACTGTTCATTGAACACAATTCGTACAGTATTTGTGAATGCTTCTCTGAAAACAGAGAAACTTTTTTGCATTGAGCTTTTATTAGGTCTTAAATCAGTGCTAAGGAGAAAAAAGAGCAAAAGCTCAGAGCATCCAGCAGCCTGGGTTCTGAATCTTGGAAAAGGCAAGCAGGGCAACCACAAAATATTCAGGTTATCAAGGGAAAAAATGAAAACTGACTTTTATTATTTTTGATTAAAGGTTAATTTTGAGGTCTCCTCTTTCAAGATTGTCTTTTGCTGTGTAGCCAGAGTCCAAGTTACCTGACATGGGTGTGCTGTTTTTTTGGCTGGGATAGAGTTAATTTTCTCCACAGTAGCTAGTATGGGGCTATGTTTTGAATTTGTGCCGAAAACAGTGTTGATAACACACCAACGTTTTAGTCACCGCTGAGCAGTGCTTGCACAGCATCAAGGCCTTTTCTGCCTCTCCCCCCACCCCACCAGCGAGCAGGCTGGGGGGGCACAAGAAGCTGGGAGGGGACATGGCTGGGCCAGCTGACCCCAACTGACCAAAGGGGTATGCCATACCATATGGCGTCGTGCTCAGCATTTAAAGTTGGGGGAAGAAGAGGGAACAGGGGGACATTCAGAGTGATGGTGTTTGTCTTCCCAAGTAACCGTTACGCGTGATGGAGCCCTGCTTTCCTGGAGACGGCTGAACACCCGCCTGCCGATGGGAAGCAGTGAATGAATTCCTTGGTTTGCTTTGCTTGCACACGCAGCTTTTGCTTTACCTATTAAACTGTCTTTATCTCAACGCATGAATTTTCTCATTTTTACTCTTCTGATTCTCTTCCCCATCCCACCGGGGGGGAGTGAGCGAGCGGCTGTGTGGGGCTTAGTTGATGGCAGGTGTTAAACCACAAAAACGGGTGAAGCAAATCTTGCATCTTGGAAACTGCTATGAAGAGAATTACTTGTATGCTGAGCCTTTAGTGAGATGAGAGGGGCAAACGGGTATTCTGACACTTTGTGCCTCATGTGAATGTGAGGGGAGATAAGCTCGTTAACTTCTGGTTTTCCTTTGCAGAAGGGCTGTGTGGGGGAAGGAGCATCTGCTGCTGCCTTTTGGGGGAACTGGGAAATAGCTGAGTTTAGATTCTGTGAATAGAAAGTAGGAAACAGGCAGAACAAGTTAAATGGCTTCAGTACTTGCAGTAACGCAACCAGAATTCCTGCTCCAGAGTGAAGTAAAGCAGCTGCAAGAAAAGGTTTCCCACCACTTCACCACCTTTCCCAGTTCTGAGAACTGGATCTCCCCAGGGACAGAAGCCTGCTCAGGCATGCACCGCATGCAGTCTCTTTTTGTTCCTTTTTTTAATGCAGGCCAGAAGCTTGATGTTTTCACCGTTCAAATTACTGTGTAGCTAAACTCCTAAACTAAAATTATGAATACATTCGGAACTGGAACAGAACTTTCCTGTACGTTTCCAATACAGAAGTGCTAGCAATGTCTGTCATCTCAGTAGCTTTACTCTTCAAAGTTGTCAAGATCGCGCTTGGTTGTTTTGTTCTTAACTGAGTCCGTTCTTGGGGCTCATGTTGGTGTAGTTATTTCAACTAGGGATCACATGTCTTATAGTATTTTTCGACAAATCTATGTAAACAATGAAGTGTAGGCAAATGAAATTCAGGTGATGTCTTCTCACTTATTGTACTTTTTTTTTTTTTTGTATTTTTCTTGCTCCCTTTGAATAGAGAAGGTTCATGCAGAAATTGAAGCAGTTCTAGGACGTGACAAAGTTCCCTCTCTTGCCCACAAGGCTCAAATGCCCTTCACGGAGGCAACCATTATGGAAGTGCAGAGGATGACTGCGGTTGTTCCCCTTTCTATTCCTCGAATGGCCTCAGAAACTGCTGGTAAGCATTTGTAGAGAATTGTTAATGCATCATTTCTTTTGTGGATGAAGATCTGATGGGACATCTAATGAGAATTTACAAAGACCTCATTTATGTATTAGACATGTAACCCAAATACATAAAATGCCATTTATAGAGAGTAGGTGGGCTTGAGATACTCCTTTGTTTAAGCAGCATGGCTGTCCTGACATCCAGAGTTTTTCTAATTTAGAGCGATTTCTTTTCTGGGGGTCACCTTGTGTTGACTGATATGCTTAGTGGTAGTTGGCAGCTAAGACTTCACCTTTGTACCTCAAACAGCAGAGTTGGTTTTGGCCATCTGACACAGAGGTCTGAAAACATCAATTTGGAACAATTGATTTGTTAAAGCTTGAAAGGCTTATACCATTGAGCTCTGCATCTACAGAAAACAAGAATATCCTTTCCCAAGTCGTCTTGTTGGCTATATGTTTTCACAAACATAGCTGAACACTGGCTAAAGTGAGTGGGAGGTAGCAATACTTGGCTTTCAAACCCAGTACTGAATTGATCTGCTTTTTTGAATGTTTTCGCTTGCACAACAGTGAGGTGCAACAAGCTGAAACGAGACTAGTCACTTCAAAACCCGTTTGTGATAACAGTTCAAAACCCATCCTTTTTCCTCACCTCCACCTTCACTGTGGTGGGGTTCTGTGACAGCACAGGAACAGGAGTGAGCCAGGTCACAGCACTTCCATGCAGCAGAGTGCATTTCTAACACTGGTTGCTGCCTGTTCCCCACAGGGAGCTGTTGGTGTAACGTGATGTCTTTCCAGCTGCTCCAGCCTGTGTGATTCTGACTCAGGCAGGCTAGCAGAGATCACCTTTGCCTTAAGCTCCTGCGACGTTTGCAGCCTGCAGCTAGGGATCTGTATCATTTTTGTGACATCTTCTAGTCATCTTTTTCATAAGTGTAAGTCTCCTGCGTTTCCTTCTAGCAACTTGTCAGATCCTTTGCCTCTGTGCTTTTGTTTAAAGTGCTGCAGGGATATACTATTCCAAAGGGCAGCGTGATTGTGCCCAACTTGTGGTCAGTACACAGAGATCCGAACATTTGGGAGAAACCAGATGAATTTCAGCCATCAAGATTTCTGGATGAACATGGCCAGCTAATTAAGAAAGAGGCATTCATTCCTTTTGGAATGGGTAAGATATCCCCATGCAGTCGGTACTTGGTTGGGGATGGGAGTGGTGTTTCATGTGTAGAGCCTTGGAGGCATGAGATATGAAAGTGGAGCATAGGATCAACTACAGAACTTGTAGTATTATTAGTTACAGTGGGTGGCTTGCAAAATCGGTTGGGTTCCTCAAAGCTCCAGTTGCCAGGCAGAAATGAGAAATGATGAATTGTTCTTTGACAATACTTTTGCTATGGATGTAAATGCTGTTAATATGAAGCAGTACAGCTGGGCAAGGCTTAGACTCAAATATGGGAGACCAAAGCTTCAGAGTTCGTAGCTTAATAATAGCTTGAGTGTTTGGACTGTGCCACCATAGGAATTGCATGTGCGTTAACAAATGGATCAACGGTATAAAACCAGTAATATGTCTCTTCTAACTGTTCTTTAGGTAAACGTGTGTGCATGGGGGAGCAGTTGGCAAAAATGGAGCTGTTCTTAATTTTTGCAAGTCTAATGCAAAGTTTTACCTTTTTGTATCCTGAAAATGCTGCAAAACCATCTATGGATGGAAGGTTTGGTCTAACTTTAGCTCCATGTCCATTCAATATAATAGCTTTGAAGAAATGATACAGCATCAAAAAAGATTAAACAAAGAAATACTGCACTTTTAAAATCCAGCTTTACTTTGTTTCCAGCTTATTTTGTTACTTTCTTTCCGGAAAAACACCAACTGGATAGGCTTTCATAGTCAGTGAGAATGATCCGTTTACACTTCTGGAAAGAGAATAATTTTTTTTCTTTGTCAGCTGTTGCATTCCACAAATGAACTGACAGCATAGTTTGCAATTTGATATTAAAACCTGCTGGGCTTAACCCCTCTGTCTATTAGCTATTACTGTCAGTTTGTCAAGTATTAATTATGGGAGAACGGTCCAAAACATCTGTTAATGCTTTAGCAAATAGTAATTGTTATTTTGGTAAAAGCAGTATGTAAACATTTGATTTACCAAATGAGTGAAGGACATCATCTAATACCAAAAGGACTAATGAATGAGAGGGTATTGGCATTTTCTGTGTAAAGAAGCATTATAACTGAGCTTAAATAATGACAAATACTTTTTTGGAAATGACTAAATGACACTTCTTTCAACCTTGGAAGATTCTGGCTTGCAAGTAACTTGGTGTAGACTGGATCGAATCAGTCTGGATTCCTAGATCCAAACATTCTTGACTGTCAGGGCTCACAAGCAGGTATCAACTCTGAAACCCAGGCTCAGAGGCCAAATGAATGCTTGAATATACCATGTTCTTAACATGAAAGGACTGTGCAGTGTCTGGATGCAGATGTTTTAGCTCAGAATATAAATGAGAGCAGATTTCTCTAACAAGAAACAAGTCTATTCTCTCTGGTGCCAAGCAGATATTCAAGACATCTGTGCTGCCACTCTGCATTTGCTGTTTTCCCCACATCAGCAGTGGTTGCAGTCTGGACGAGACCAACAGCCCGCTCATTGGGGAAAACTCTACGTGCATAATCCTCAAGTTGGGGCTTGCACTCAGGTTTTTCATTTACAGGCAGTGCGGACAGTACTGCCACAACCCGTTTGGCTTTGGGAACTGGAGTCTTACTTCAAATACGGCATCGATATGGCACTACAGACGTAGGCCTTCTACGTTTAGGCATGGAACATGAGGAATCTGGCAAACGAGGTTTGAGTATAAAGGCTTTCTCTTTGTTATCTTCCATATGGAGTAAAAAGACCTGTAGTTCATACGGTATTAGTGCATCAGTGTACCTTACTCTCTTTCACATGTAAAAATTCAGTGCTGTTTACTGCTATCAAACCAATTGCCAAAAAAAAAGGTGTTTCAGAAGGGGGCACTCAATCTTGCCTTTTATTTGAAAGATCTCTCAAACATCGAAAGCAATCTTTTAGGGGGCATGTTACAATTAACCTGTAAATAATTGTTCTTAATCATCCTTAAGTCTCTTTTATATACCTTTTGATCTAGTGGTATTTGATAGCAGATGAAATAAGTACATATGGACTCTTTCAAGGAAATACATCCCCCCCCACCCCATTGGAGATCTAGAGAATACTAGCAGTCCTCCTCATGTCAAGTTTACAAAACTGGAATGTGAAATTGACTGTGAAGTTGAATTGGGTATTCCATAGCAGAAACTAAACCTAAACTGTAAAAGAAGAGTCAACTCTTCAGCTTTAAATTAACCTCTGCTTTTGTCATTTTTTTTAACTTGAAGATTTAAAAGCCAGGTAGTGCCTAGAGAAGAATGTAAGATAGTTATTTTGGATTTAAATTAAGGTTTTCTGTTAGCTGTTTTGAATAACAGAGGGGCTTAATTTCTGAGTGATATATTTGGTTGGTCACGTACCCCGTGGCTTATGTGAGAACTTCCAGTTCTTGTATGGGCTAACTTTTGATTTTATAGGTTAGCCCATGCTCATGTTAAGTTTTTTCTTTGTATGAACTTTTTGAAAACCCCATAGTGCAATAAAAAGTTGGGTTTGGTACCAATGCTAGTAAACTTGCACTAAAAGTTGACAGCTTATAAGTATATAAGCACTTATTTCTTTATATTTTCCAATGAATAAATAGATTCTGTAGAGTTGGGATTTTTGTCTGGAAATCTTTAAAATGGTGTATGCTTAATTGCAAAGCTAAAATTACGTGCTGATAATATTTATCTTTCTGTTGAAATGTCTCTTTAAGCAACGTAATGATGTTGGTGTGCAACTGATTGCTTATATAACATACGTGTCCTTTCAATCAATGAGGACACATTTGAAAAGCACTTTAGTGTTTTGTTTTTTTTTTTACAGAGTCCAAAGACGACACAATTTGCATAGTCCCCTAGTACGTGGAATTGTATGTATTTGTGCTCATTTTGCCTGCTGGGTTTAGTTTAAAATGTCACCTTTGAAAACTGTCCTTCAAAAATTATCCTTCTACAAATAGTACTTTGAACTGCGGTTTTTGGTGATACCTATAGTCAAGTGCTGCAAAGTGTGACAAGCTAAAAACATTAATGTGAAGGTGCAACCATGTCAATGTCTGCCAGAACGCAAGATGCTGTTGGAAATTACACTAAAGACCTGCCTTTCATGCCTTCCAGATGCACTGAAATTTTCACAGGATGCCATGAAAGTAGCTAAACAATAGCAAGGAATAGCTAAATAAAAGCAAGGAAATGTTTGTGGTTTTAAAAGTGTGCTGCCTTCTTTGGTAAACTGTAAGTAAAGTGGTAGCAAATTTGGTTCGTGTTTGTAAATGTATCCTTCCCCTCCCTGTTTTTAGCAGAGGAAGCATCTCAAATGCCTTTTTGAAAAATATGTGTTTATGTAAGTGGATGGCTATTTCTGAACACTGAAAATGCCTTTATTTCTAAAAAGGACTTCAGACCTTGCTTCGGTGTAATTTTGTTTTTAATAAAGTAATTCCCAAAGAAGTGTTTGACAGCTTTGCATAGTCATTTTAATGACTCCGCTTCTTGAGTAAGCTTATAGCGTTTGGTGTTTCATGTCTTACAAAGAAAGCTTTTGAGTGAGACGACGTTACAAAATGTTTTGGATGAGGAACGGAGGAGGTGGGGAAATAAGGTGGAATTGGGAAAATACAATGTCAGGCATGTTATGAGCAAATGATGGAAAGAGTACGGCTGTTCATTCTCTCAATGCAGTTTTAAAATTTTTTACTCAGAATAAAACGAGGAGAGAGAAGAGGCGAGGAAGATAAAAGAGCAAATGAGTTGCCACCAGGAGATGCACAGTCCGAGGAACGAGGCGGGAAAGAAAACCACGGGCAGAGTCGAGGTGTAGTTTTGTTGGACTCCTGGCCTGGAGGGGTCAGACAGCGGAGGGCAGAGAGGGAAGGGGGTGCCCAGGGAGAGCCTGGGGTGGGGGGCAGAGAGCTGGGGCAGGAGATCCTTGCACGCAGAAGGGGAGGGCCGCGCAGGAGACAGCCGAAGCGCTTGTGGGGAAGGAGTGGGTGTACCGAGAGCTGGGCGCTCGGGAGCAACAGCTGTGTGTGGAAATCCTGTCTCTTACACCCTGGAGTCAGGTTGCAGGTAACTTGGCACGGTGCTATTTTTTTAGGAAACTTCATTAGTTACCAGCGCAGCTGTCGTTTGCATACACAAGGAACGGTAATTCTTTGTGTCTGTCTGGGGAAAGCTGTTTCCAGCGGCCACATACTGCTCCTGACTAATCTGCCGTCAGATGAGGCGGAGCGAGGAAAGGGAATTTTTGTCATTGCGCTTTTGGTACAAAGTGCAGCGATACGAGAATAGCCCGCTGCTTTGGTCTGAAGAAAACAAGTTGCCTCATGTTCCCCCCGGTGCTGACTCACGCAGAATACGCTGCGATTGCCGTGTTGTCAGCCGCCGCCGCTGCCGACTTGAACTGCTGGTCATTCTGGCCGCAATGGAATTAGATGGAAAATTATGGCGGGCTGCACTAGTATTTATAAAGGAAGGATTTTATTTATTTATTTATTTATTATTCCCCGTATAGTTTGCGCTAGCCTGAAAATGAAACCCCCCTTCTAGTTTGGAAAGTCTCTTACTGCGGAGCGCTTCTACCGTTGCGAAAATGAGCGCTGCGAGAGGAGCGCGAAGGTTTGGCTGGAAACGCCGCGACCTCCGCTGCAGAGGGCGGACGTGAGCGCAGCCGCTGCCACCCAGCCCGCCCGGGGCCGGCCGCCAGCCAGGGGCTAGCGGGGAAGCCGTGAGCGGCGGCGGCGGGGCCGACCTCGGCGCCGCTACTTGCCTCCTCGCGAAGGAGTCCCGAGCGGCGGGGGTGAAGGACCCGACGCNCGCCCCGCGCCGCCGCTTCTCGCGTCCCCGTCGTATCTTGCTTCCCACCGAGGTTTGGGTTTTTGGGGTTTTTTGGGGTTTTTTTTTGTTTGTTTGTTTCGTTTGGGGGGGGGGGGATGTTTGGTTTTTTTATTTAAAGTTGAGCCCGGCTGCGGTGCAGCGCTCCAGCCTGCCCCCGAGCGGGAAGGGGAGAGGGCGGGAGGCGGCGGTCTCCGCGCCCCGTCCGTCGGGGAGCGTGGGGCGCTGGGGCCCGCCGCTGGCCCCGCCTCGCCAGCTGAAACGAGTCGAGCGTATTCTGCTCGTATTCAAGTATTCTGCCTCAGTTGCAAGGCGGGAGCAGTTACTGAAGGAAAAAAAGACCCCAAACGACCCCCAAACGCAGCTTCTCTGCGCATCTTAAAGAGTTTGTGTTGAAATTATTTCATGCTGCCCTTTTTTTCAGCCCGTGTTTGCGGGAGAAGTAGTGGCGGAGCTAGCGTGGGCAGCGGGTGTTCATCCCAGCCCGAGGATGAGGGCTGCTGGGGGCGTGGAGGGACGCACCCGTCCTGCCGCGTTGGCAGGCTGCTGCGAAATTTGGCTTTTGTTGCCGCGGAGGAGCAGAAAGCACGGCTGCACCCCTGCTGCCCAGTTGCTCAACTTGCAAACTTGTTGTTCTCTTGCTAATCCACGCATCTTCAGGTCAGACGGGTAGGCAAGATCCACCAAGGTCAAAGTTTTAAATTGTTAATGTGGTTCTTAAGACAATGGGTGGACTTTTATAAACCAGAGAGTGTGTAATAATAATTGGGAAAATGTTGGTCCAAGAAGGAAGCTGCTTCTAACTTGCCAAGGAAGCAGATCAAGTGGCATTTCACAAGTTATTAAAGTAGAATGCAGCAGTTAAAGTGAACGTTTATCTGCCCATCATCTGCAGAATTATAAAGTGGTTAATATTTAAATAGGACTTATTTTCCCAGTGTTTAATCTCAGGCCTTTGGCTTTCAAGTTCATCTGTAATATGATAGCTTTGGGACAGAAGACTGAACAGTCCTGTCAGTGATTTTAGATTCAGATATTTACTTTATTCACAGAAAGAGTCTGTCGCCCAAGATACCAGGGTAGTTGACAAACTTCACAAAGTGTAACTGGAGTGTGCAGGCATCCCCGAGTGGAAACTGACAGTGAGGTTGGAGTTCATAAATAGCAATTCTCCATTTTAATGAATTAATGTGTTTCCTTCTCGGAACAGAAGATTTCTCACATTCTGGCAAATCTCTAGCAGGAGGGATGATGGAGGGGCTATGCTTTTTTGCTAAGGAATTAGCTAGTTTATTAACTTGTCTGGTAAAAACACTCCTCTGTACCTTGATGCTATTGTTTAAAATTTCTACTGAAGGAACCACCTTGTGTTTGAGGAAGATGCGCACTATGCAAAGGTTGTAATTCTGCAGGAAACGTTTGCTGATCTGCATATTCTGTTAGACTGCACATTTTCAGAGAGCAGCTTGTCAAGAGAAGCATGTCTGGTATTTGGCAGTAGCAGGGGTTACAGTCTTCTACCACTGTCAAGGACCAGGGATTGTTCTGCTGACCATCTGCTCTCGATTTATCAATCGGAAAATTATCTCAAAGCAGTGATGATTGTAACAGAGGGGTCTCCTCTGCACCCTGTTAATAAAGCTTCTCCTCCCTTGCAGAACACTTAAGAAACTGTCTCTCCTCTTTTCTTGCTTTCCCTTACTGTCAGGAGAAGCTAACCTCTGCTAAAATGCACGGCTGAAAGACAGGAGTTTATAATTTCTGATTCAGCTGCATGAAAAACACTTCTGTATGAGAAGAGCATTAATTGACTCCCCAGCACTCCTGTGTTTCTTACTTGGTATTCTTAAGATCATTGGATAGTAGAGTCTGAGCAAGTGTGTGTTTGAATCGCAAGGAGGTGATATGACCTGTTGCCATGTTTATTCTTTCCTGTCTATGTAAATATGGTAAGAATGAGGTGGGAAAAGGGAGATGTTAGTTTTTCTAGGATTTTTTGCCAACTAGTCTGTGATGGTGTAATCATAAGTGGATAATATGTGATGTATCCCTTATAAATGTGCTTGGTATTGATTTTTCTTCTGAAGAGTGGAGGGTCTTGCTTTGCCATTGCAAGCGATCAGCAACAGATGAAGTGTTAGGAGTGCCAGTCCCAGCTTGGTTTAAACATTTTTGATGATTCAGTTGTTTTTATGAAATGGCCGTAGTGAAAATAAAAAAAAAACAATTACAAAAAGATGGATAAAGAAATGTCCAGCTGCAGACTGACACCGCTTGTTAAAGCGATACTGCTGCTGTCCAGAGGCAGGCTGGCATTTCTTTATTTTCTGGATTAGTGAGGCAACTTGGATGAGAATAGTGCCATGCTTTTTTTCAGGAGATATCTCTGTATTTTTCAGTTCAGCTAGCTTTGTTGGAGTAGGTCTCGTGGGTACAGGAGAATCTCTGGTCTCCAGGTGCAAGGTTAGATGTAAAGTAAAAGTTTGCAGAAGGTAAGCTTTAAAGCTTTTTGAAAGACTGCAAAAACAGTCAGTGGAACTATGTTCTAACATCTGTTTTCCACAATTATTATGTTGCAACTCTGTTAGTACAAGAATCCTGAAAATGAAGATAGGCTGTTGCTAACTAACAAGAGGAACAAATGAATGAATAATGAAGTAACAGATAATGACCAGCTGATTTTTAATAGGCTGTTGCAGTGTGAGAAAATGACAGTATATATTTGAAATTAATTGAACGCCGACCAAAAAGACAACCCAGTAGTGCTGTCTGTAGCTGAGCCCGTGTTTGTACCAAGCGAGTAGTAAAGTGAGTTTGTGGGCCATTCAGGTCTTTGCAGAGTCCTGCAGTGGTGAACGTTTCATTGCTACTCCCAGCTCCACTGTCACCTTCCTGTTGTTGCAGGGACATGCTCATGGCCTGACAGCAGAGTTATGTTACACTGTGTCCCAGGAACACAGGGTTAGCCACTCCTTGTGCCACCTGCTCACCCTGCCAGCATTCCAATTTTGGTCTCTGCAGGCCTTTTTCCTTACAAGATCCAAGGATCACAGCTAAGCCACTTGTATTCAAGACGGCTGTTTGTTCTCTAGCCATAGCCATAGCCGCAGAATTCAGCTGCCTCCAGGTGCAGGTAGAGTTCTGCAGGCAGCTCGGGGAAAAAATGGATTTCTTTTTCCTTTTCCCTCAAGTTGTTTGAGACCTTTATCCCTTCCTCTCCACCCCAACTGTGTGCAGGTTTTTATGATTTTTCTGATAAAGTGCATAAGCTTTAATTCAATGTTCTTTAGCTCTCTTTTGCCTAATTCATTGCCTAGTGTATTGTCGGCCCCAACACAAATCAATATGGTTGGTTGTTTTATGGTACTGATGTTGAATCTTTTTTTTTAACTTTCAGGTTGCAGCAGCCAGTGGGCACACTGTGGTGTTAGTAGACCAGTCAGATGAAATTCTTAAAAAGTCTGCAAAAGGAATTGAAGAGAGTTTGAAGAGAGTGGCAAAGAAGAAATTTGCAGATAAGCCTGAGGTTGATGTCATCTTCTTTATACCTTTAGGAAAACTTAGGATAATAAAACTACCATACTGAAGTTCTGATATTGTGTACAGTTATGTATTATAGAAAATGTTAATATACTGGCTTAAAAAAAACTTTTTCCAGTGTGCTGAAGAGCTTGGAATTACTTTTTTTTTTTTTTTTTTTGATTCAGGGAGGTTGGAAGATGTCTTAACTTATTTTCTTTCCTTTGTAGACCGCAGCCTTGAGATAAAGATTTAAAACAACTTGATGATCTTCTAAAACAGATGCTAAATCTGAAATAGCACCAAATTACTCATCCTAACTTAGTAGCAAGCTACCTTTGAGTGCTTACCTGGGAGTGCACCAATTTTGTCCAAAGGCCAGTAATAACAGAATAACAAAATTGTGTTAATACCTTTGTAAGGTTTTTTTTGTTTGTGTTTTTTGTTTTTTTTTTTTTTTTAAGACTCGGGGCACAGGATTACTGCAAAGGAAAAGAAAGTGCAAGTTTAACTACCCTGAAGTAACATGAATTAGATGTGTAAGATACTTCGCATTTACATTACTGAGTAATATATACAGCAGGTCACTGTGAAGCAGTTGATGCATCTAAATGTGTATCCTAAGTGTTATTTGTTGCTATGCCTGTTTCTCTAAATTACACAGCAGATTTAATTCTTCTTTTGATACATATTAACATATATAATATATACCGGTATTGCTGATGACCAGCATGAATGATGCAGCACACAAAGGAAATGAAAAAGGACTTGTTTGCATGAGGGAGTACAGAAGAAAAATTCCAGTAATACCAGGATAACCAGAGCAATATAATTTTGTGTACATAATTATGGGGAGTCTTTTAGTCCAAAAGAAAATTGTCCACATGATGCTTGTACTTTATATATGACATTATATTCTGGCGTGCAGGTATGTTTTTACGTGTACTACATCGTTTACCCTTGGTTCAGAGTCTTGCAGTTCTGTTTGACTTCTGTCCTCACAAACTGTTTCAGTGATTGACAGATTTACTACTCAAAAAACCAGAATCATTTTCCCCCCATTTGCACTGCAACTATAGTCAGTGTAGGCCGTTTCATTTCCTGAAGTATTCATGAACAACCACATACCTGCATAGGAGTGCAACCAGATAATCACTGAATGAAAACAATGCAAAGGTTTGAAACTGGAAAAGTTCCTCTCCATGGAGAGTAAGTCCAGGTTGTCTCAGAAACTGCTGATTGACCAACCAGTTGTTCACTCAGACTCTTATGCTGAAGGTTGAACTGCAGCAAATAGTCTTCCTAAAAGAATGAATTTAAAGATCTCCTATTTGATTCAAAGCGGATTTGATTGGCTAGGAAAACTTTGTCAGCGAAAGCATTGTATCTGTATGTACTTGGAATTTTCTCACTGATTTGGAAATGTGGCAGACTGAATTTTTGAGGGCTCAAAAACACTTCAGAGCACATAAGGGGATTTTTGCGTAAAAATAAATTATATCATTGTAAATAGACATTGCAACTTCTTGGAAATGTTTCAGGCTGGTGCAGAGTTCATTGAGAAGACCTTAAAAAACCTCACAACCAGCACAGATGCAGTAGCAGTGGTCCACAGCACAGATCTGGTGATAGAAGCCATTGTGGAGAACCAGGAAATTAAAAATGAACTCTTCAAGAGGCTGGATAAGTTTGCTCCAGAGTAGGTGTATTTTTCCTGTTATGTTTTGAAACTTAGACCTTTGTATCTTCTGTTTTTATTCTTGCACTGTTAGTTCTGTGTTGTCTTAGCTGCTGTTTTTCAAAAACAGGAGTTTTTCTTCTTTAGACCAATTCCAGACTATCATGCAGCATGGAATAGTTGTTGTGCCAGGTGCATATGCTACAAACGCTTTTGGGTGTATTCAACCAGGTTTATTTACTTGTTGCATTGCTTCATTTGATGTGCTTCTGGATATGTTTAGTCATAAGGTTCGTCCATCTACTCAGCAAGTTCAAATCCAAATGCAAATGCACAATAGAATAAGCTTGTCCTGGTACACATGAGGTATGGTTAATGTACATGTTCCCATATTTAAGTAGGGAATTGGGATGATAAAATACTTGTTTTCAGTGTGCCTAGCATGAACAAGTTTTAAGAAGTCTCAACCTCTTAGCTGTAAGTCACAGTCAGCTCAACAGTGGCTGATTACTGTTGTAATCAGTTTTATTTAAAAATTACAATTGTAATTACAATTACTTTGTATTACAAGAGTTTGGAGATTGCTTATTGCTGGTTATTGTGTGTGAGGTAAAAGTGTAAATAATTTGTTAGCATGCACTCAGTTACTTAACAGTCCCTGGAACTTTCTTTGAGCTATATTTGATAACTGTTGGAAGTTACTGTTGAGTTATATCCAAACCCAAAAATGCTGTTAAGTGAGTGTGCAGTCTCAGAAGCTTGATCCTTGTAATGGATGACTTGGGATCACAAGATGTTGACTGCTGGCAGGTTGAGGTTTTAACTAGTACACCTAAATCTGGGGGTATTGGCTAAGAGGTGTTCTAGACTGTCTAACAAAAGAACTAGGCAAGCTGTGGCTTGAATATAATGTCAAGAGAGGAGAGATGTTATCATTAATTGACTTGGCCCTGGGGAGATTTTCAGACTGTCTTACATGGCTGGTATTCAAAATTACCTGCTACTTCTGAAAACAATAAATGATCCCAAACAGCAGTGCACTGAGCACAGGGTAACTTGCTGTTACCCTTAGTCTGACAGATGAAAGTAAGTAGGTGCCTTCGGCAATTATCAGGGTACCTTGTCATGATTAGATTGTGCTTATTTTGTGAAAAAAGACAATTGATTGCCTGAGTCTTTGTTCATATTCAGCAGAGAAAGCTAATGAGCAAATTAGAGTGTACTCAATGGCAAACTGCCTAGAACCAATCAGCAAGGAAAAGCGGGCACAGGGACTTGGAGCTTCATTTAATAATATGTATATTGGGAACACCTGAGGCTATTTTTCATAAGACTGATCTGTTTATAAGCATAGCTGCCTTAAAACATCAAATTTTACATTACAGAGCGTTAACAGATATTGGGAGTTGTTCAGATATGCTCCTTCCTGTGGCAAAAGGCATGATTTTGCAGGATTAGGAAAAATGACATGAGACAAGAAGCCTTCCTTTTTAAGAGAAATTATGCTAAATGCACAGATACCTTAGATGTAGGATAAAGAAAAGGGAAGCGAGTGGTGAAGAATACAGGTTGCAGTGTAGAAAGTCTAGATGGAAAGAGAGAAAAGCTAGCAAAATGGTGAAACTTAGTAGCAAAGTGTTTAACATATTAGCTATCAGATACAAATGATAATTTGTAATTATGTAAGGAATATAGAGTTGCAGATCGTGTGAGTAGCATGGGGAAAGGCAGAAATGTCTAGTGAGAGTTTTTCTGCACGCAGAAGGAAGCAGTTGGCTTTATTCATTCCGCGTGGCACTGCAGTGGACTGGAAAGCTCTCCCTGTCAGTGCAGGTGTCCTGCAGCCTTCGCTAAGAGTCAACATTTCAAAATTTCTAAAACTGTACGTGGACAAACTGTTGAGTCAGCTTAATGGGGGTGGTGGACTTGTGGTTGATTGGTAACAAAGACAAGACTTGTTTAAAGATAGCTTTGAGTCTTGGGAGGAACTTTGCTTCTCTGGGGCCCTGGGCATTAACAGCACTGTGAAGCGTGTGTTATAAGCAGGTATTGTGAAAGACCAGGCTTCTGAGGAGGGAGGACTTGTCCTAATTCAAATTTTGGGACTTACCGCGGGGATAGCTGACAAAAACTTAAGGGGCTGAGTATGACAGTTGTTCAGTCCAGATGATGAATTATGTCTTTGGAACATAAGCTGTGTGAAACTTGCATTTGTCTTCCTTTGTACTGTATCCCTTGTCTCATGTGTTTCCTCAGCTGCAACAGCTACATGTTCGTCTCCCATTTTTGCACTATGATGGCCTCTCCAATGAAGATGAGTTTGGGGACAGCACAAAACCAAAATGTTGCATTAAAAAAACAAAATGCAATTAATTTATTTCCTCTTCCGTTTTCTCTATAAAATAGCTATAATTTCTCTGAAAGTGGATCTATAAATGGAGGGGGGTGGAAAAGCTATTCTTTATTAAGCAAAGTTTTATTTGGGGATGGGGAGTGAATTTCTCTTTTACGTTTCCAGAGGAAGTGTAATGAGCTGGGAGAGTTGAGCAGCCCTGGGAACTCAGAGTGTTCCTCATCTGGGTAACTGTCCAGGTGAAACGGTGACTGCTGTTTCTTGGATGCCATAAGCCTGAGCACATACTGGTTTATGTTCTTAGAACTTTGCAAAATTGCTTGGGTATGTTACATTCCTCTCAGTGTTATGCTCCTCCTCCTAATATGGTAATTGTTACTGTGTTACATGGTCATCATCTTCACAGCAGGCGATAAAGCATTGCTACCAATTCTTCAGTTCTGTTTTCCTTTTCTTGAATTGAGTCAGTCTCACGTTTCTGTTTGGAAAAAGTTGGGCTAGGGTTTTTGTAGAAGATCCCCATGTTCTTTGTGGCTTTTAGGCCTTTAAAGATGGCAGCACTTTCCCAAATGGGATCATAATGAACATAACAAGAATTTTGGGGTATCCACTTTAAGAGCTCTTGCCTACTTGCTTTGTGTTTATTTCTGAGTGGTGAGAATGTCCATCAACATCTCTTGGTCTAGGATTTATCTTTAGATGTGGAAACTCAGCTAGGAACTGGCCAGTGGTTTTCAACTGTTCACTGTGTTAGAGTCAGTGTGTTATAAAACTGTTAACAAAAGCAGCGTTGTTCAGTGGTCACTGTGACAGAGCTGGACTGTATGAGTCAGTTTTATTGAAATGGTATGTTTCGCTTGTCCTGGACTCTGTTCTTAATGTCTTCCCGTGACCCACTAGATGGCACCAAGAGAAAGCACGCTGGTGCCTGGAAAAGCATCCCTAGGGCTTCACTGTTCCTTTCAAAAGCCTTCCAACACTGCTGTCACCTGAAGCATGGATTATGTGATTCTAAGTCACAGAGGCATGTAAATTCTATTTTAAACTCAATTTAAATCAAGTGGTTGGTCAGAGCAGAAAATGTAAATAAAATGCCCTTGTACACAATACATATTCAATGCTTTTTTCCCCAAGGCATTGTGTTGTGTGAGGCTAGAGTATTAATCCGCAGAAGCGATGCTGAGGTAAAATTTCTCTTACTTTAAGTGAACCCAGATACAAACCTAGCAATGATTACATCTCACAAGTCAATGTGCTTAATTTTATATGAATATTTGAGATCTTTGTATACAGTGGCAGATTTTCACTGAAAATAAGTGTCTTTTAGATGCGTAGACCTTGCAAGGTCAAAACTATGAAATGTAGAATACTCTTTTTAGTACCCCGCCTTAGAACAATATAAAGCCCACTTTATGGTGGGGAAATAACAAAAGAGTATTTGTAAGCGTAAACAGGAATTTTCAGGATTTTTTATTTCCTTCTCCATAACAAATTCTCAAAAACTGAAAAAACATAATAAAAAAATGGAAATCAGTGTGGGTTTTTTTTAATCTCCAAATGTTTTCTTTTAATGCCACTGTAAGATGTCTCCACAACTTGAACATAACTTACCTGAAAGCTCTGTTGCAAAGCTCGGTTATCTCTTGGTGAAATGTAAACAAAATACCAATATAGATTAACATTTGATGAGTCCAGTAGGATAACTTTTTGAAAGGCCAGTAGGATACAGCCCGGAATGGAAGGTATCTCTAGTACCTCTAGTTTAGTTTCTGATGTTTGTGGTTTGAAGAAAAAGCCATTTCTGTAAGTTTTTGGTGCAATGTCAGTATAGCAAGGCTGTTGAGGTTCTGAGATATTTCTGAGGAAAAAAAAAAACCCGGACCAGAAACCCCCAAACAATTATAGATTGCATTTAGTAACTATGATTCATGTCTGGAAAGGGACTTCATATATGTCTTAAAATTCTTACGATTTTGTGTACCGTAATAATCTGCAGGGATATTTCTGAAAATTCTGTGGATGGTTAGCCAATAGATATCTATTTATGTTTAATGCACCAATCTCCTCCTGTCAGAAAAAGAGCTGTAATTTATGCAAATCACATGTTTCTTTTTTCCAGGCATACAATATTTGCAAGTAACACTTCATCCTTGCAAATCACACAGTTGGCTAACTCAACCACCAGGCAGGACCGATTTGGTGGTCTCCATTTCTTCAATCCTGTGCCTATGATGAAGCTTGTGGAGGTAAGTGTTTTATAACATGATTATAATAACCACTGTAGCACAGCAATGCAGTTGTTATCACTAAGAATTCAGTTAGATGACAGAGTAGATCTCAGTTTGCAGCTCTTCTGATAGGAAATAAGCTGCCTCTACCGATAAGAGGGTGGTGCAGCCTCTGTTGAAGGGCAGGTTGAACAGACAGAGGCAACTCCTTCAGTCTTGAAGCTCCAAAGTTCTCCACTGAACTGCCAGCAGAGGTGCTGTTTATAGTCATCTTTCAGGCACGCAGGAAAACTGATTAATAAGAACTATTGAGAGCTTAAAATCATCCAATGACTGACAGAGGAATTTGATTGTTACCAGTGTAGAAATCAATAGAAAATGATGTGCAGATGAAATCTTACTGCCTTGTGACTTTTGAAGCTAATTCAGTCATGTTTGTTTCAATGTTCCAGATGATTTGTCTGGAAGTATTACAGTATTTCCCAACTTTAAGGAAGTGTAAAAAGAAGTTTTTATGTAACTCTTCAGGCGTCTTTTCTAAACATATTCTCTTTGGCTACATCACCTAATTTCTAATAATACTGCAATGCAGAGCAGAATAAGAAAACATCTGATATTAGAGTTTATCTGAGCCTCCAAAGTAAAGATCACATTGCAGAAAAACTGACAGGTGTCTCTTCTGCTTTTTCTCACCTTCCCCTGTTATGGCTGACCTTGAACAGCGAGAACTTACAAACTCCTGAGTAAGTGAAAATAAACTTTGCATTTTGGCCACTCTGCCCCAAAGTTTCATGAACTTTGTGCCCTTAAATGCTGTAAATCTTTTTCCTCTGTCCCATGAGTGATTAGTTCTAGTATTGCTTTGGAGACAAGCTCTTCAAATATGTTCTGCCTGGCTTTTGAACTCCTGAGAGTCACTTTATTTTTTTTTTGGCTTGTTTCCCACTAAAATACATGTTACGCAGTTGCTTGATGTGTCTTTGAATGTATCATTCTATTTGTCCCCCTTTCGAAATATTTGAACCTTTTGGCAGACATGAACAAATTTGATTCAGAGTACGGTTGTCTGACGGCAGCTTGGACACTTGCAAATTCTCTCTCACTAACTTCTGTACCCATGTAGATTTTTTTTTTTTTAGTTTAATATTGCATCCTGTATATTGTGACTAAAAGCTCTGGGGAAATGTTGTAAGAGGAAAGGAAGGAATTTTGTAGGTGTTGTCAGAGATAACAGAAATATTTAGCGTAATTCCTTAGGCTAATATAGGCTTTATTGATTTCTGTGCTAGAACTACTTGTTGGCAGTAATTTATTTCTGTGGATGAAATGTTCTATGCCTTGTCTCAAGCCTGAAATGAATTACAGTCTTTAGAAATCTAAACTAAGCCTCTGTGAGGTTTGAAAAGTACAGAAGATGTCTATCGTCATTTGTAAAAAACAAAACAGAGCAATCCCTATATGACTGCTGTGGTCAATCTTCATAATTTGTGGTTTTTTTTCACCTGATTTATGAATGTCCTAGCCCAGAGTCACTCCAGTTCATGAGTATTATTTGAAGAACTTTAAAACACAGCAGCTGTACTTTTAGTGACTTGATCTTGAAAGGCACCAGTATTAGTAAATAAATACACTTTTTAAGGCTTTGCTTTTGTTTCGGATCTAGTGCGGTAAATCAAGATTGGCAAACACTGTAAAACAACATTTTCTGTGTAAAACAGATGTTTCAGTTTTAAATAATTGGGTGAAATCAAGAGAATCGCCCAAACTATAAAAGATATTACTGAAATTGCCAGTCATCTGTCATGGAAGCTGTCCTTCATGGGTCACAAGTCTGCAGTGCCTTTGAGTCTTATCTGCTGTTTTCATAGATTGTTGATCTCCTGCTCAGAAGTGCAAAGCTTTGAGGCAATTTCTTTCTCTAATAATCCAAAAGACTAGTGCTAATGTTTT
>VZTL01014198.1:0-22323 GCA_013400535.1 Scopus umbretta
GTCCTAAGTGGGAACTTGGACCGCAACTGCTGCCGGACAGAGAGACCCGTGATCCCCCAGTGGCCAGGGACATCTCCACCATCCTCTGCTTCCTCTGAGGACTGAGTGAAAAACTCGTCTTCTTTTATGTGTTTTTTGAGTCTAGATTATGATTGTTATATCAATACGCAAGCCAAGTATCAAGATTTAACCTGATCTACAGAGGGTCCAGATTAGAAACCGTAAGCTAAGCTGTGCTATAAAATTCTGTACTACGCTACTTATAAAATTGTACTACACTGATTCTGCTTGTAGAAATCCCGTGCTATTCTGATCATTAATTCTATGCTATGCTAATCACAAAATCCTGTTAAAAAAAAATAAAGCTTTAATTGTAACTCCAACTATAGTGCCATCATCATTCTGCCAAGGATCCCCAAAAGAACCTGTCTGTCCCCTTAGTGTCAGGTGACAGAGACACCTTTTAACAGCACATCAAAGTTATATTACATTGTTCCTTCATTATATTAGACTTTCTAGTTTTCTCTACTATCTTTCTTTAAAAACATCCCAAAATTCATGCTTTAGTAACTCAGAATTAAGGCAGAAAACAGGATTCTGAAAAATAACAACAAACTTGTCCACATCTCTACTTTGCACAGGCAGAAGGATAGGGAAATTTCCAGTATACAGCTACAGATGGCAAATAACCAATACATTAGCATGTGCAGTATCTCAAAAGCTACATCTATGCTACTATGCAAAACAGAGTAAACCCTCTGGGCCAGACATCAGTGTCTCAGTAGAGGCACATCCACACCATGTAACATGTAGCCTGGCCCTACCCTATGTCCCTAACACACAGCTGACCTTTTCTTCTCTGCATAGCTTTTAGTTCAGAGTGTCTGAAATCATGTTTGTTGTGCTACACCCTATCAGAGCAGATTTTTTTTAACACTGAGGTGAGGCATGGAAGTAATTAGGGCTGTTTGAAGGTGCAAAACATGCTGAAATAGTGTTAGAGGTCTGCGTAGCAGGAAGGGATTCAAATCTCATACAAATTTTCCACCTTTTGGGAGCAGTCCTTGGTGAATACTATCCCCCAAAACCTGCCAGGGTGCTGCTCCGGGGACCAGTGGTTGGCACGTGCCAAAGCCGTGCTGGGGAATGTGCTGCCTGTTAACATGTGTGGATGACCTGTGATCCAGCACATAAAAGTCACTCCTTGCCCCCATTTTACGGAGTAAGATAACGTAACTGACATTTGCTTGGCATGGAATGTTGAAGCACAACATAAAGCAATGCAAAGGACTCATAGAACTACAAGCAGGGCAGGTCGTGACACTGCTTGTCATGACCTGTTCTTCCTGATGTACCTTTTTGGTAATGACTTCTCTTGCCCCGTCTCCATGGCTGTCTCCATAGCCTTCGGCTGCCTGTTGCTCCTGCTGAGGTGGGGAAGAGCTGGAAGGGATGGAGTGGCTGGGGGAGGCCTGCTCTGTAAACTCGCTCTTGCTCAGGTCCCCTTCTCCCGGCTGGATGACTATCTGCAGGCGCCTGGCACCGATTACCAAGACGTGATCTGTGCGGGATTCCACTCTCTTCCTATCTGCAGTAACGTGGGGACAGGCGGATAAGGCCGACGAAGTTACCTGGAAACTTGATGGCCACGAGTGGCCACAGAGACCACCTGCCCGCCCGTGCACTGCCCGGAGGCGCAAGATGGTGCCCTCGGCGGCCATTTCCCGCCCCCCTCNCCGGCGGGTTTCAGGCACTGGGGCGGGGGAAGCGCAGTTCGCTGGCCTGGCGCTCGGGATGAGGTAAAATTTCGCGGCTGCTCCCCAGGGACGGGTCAGCTGGAGAAGCTGTGGGCGAGCTCACCCGCAGCGGTCCGCTCTCCCCAAGTCCAGCTCCGGCTCGCGTTTTCAGTATTAGAAAACTTCACGCAAATCTTCGAAAAGGCGCCGGTTTTGCTTGCGAGGGAGCTGCTTCCGGAGGAACGCAGCCCGTCGGGCAGTAACACGCATTTTCCCTTTCTTTTACGGTAGAGTTACAGTCCAGCCACCTGGAAAGAGAAGAGCAGCTTAGGTAAGGCTCTCATTTAGCCATCCGCAAGGCGTGTTCCTGTGGTTAAGTTGAAAATTGCGCGCTACGGCCAGCAAACTGGAAAACATTAATGTGGGATAGCCAAAAGCAGCTTGAAATGTATGAATCGGACACGGTTATGAATTGATGTTGTTACTGATTACAGGATTTGCTTGCATGTCTCTTTTAAAAGTAAGAGCTCGGCAGTGTGATGAATTGATGAATCGGTGCGTATGCCTTCTAAGTGCAAAATGTTAGACTCTTTACAAGCAGGTAGCATACCCCGGTGTAAAGTTTGATTAAACTCGTACAAATTGACTTACGCTAATTAATGTAACTACTGCATGTAGTACTGCTGACATCTGCCAGGAGAGGGCTGTATAGCCATAGTCATAATATAAAGACTGCCCCACTCTACCATTATTTTTGTACCCTAAAAAAAGTGGTTTAAAAAGCCCTTCTGAATTCATAAGTTCCTTATAAAGAAAGAACTTGCTTGTGGGCTTTAAGAGCCACAGAATTGAAGACAAAGCTCAGCATAAGATCTCTGTGGCACGGTTAAATGAACCTACCAGCAAGTGTTCCTCTGCCAGTGTGGCTGTGGGTCACTGACTGTGCAAAGGCCTGTGGTACTCACCTTTGGACGTCGCTAGAAATCAGTAACAAAATGCTAAGAATGCCCTGGAGAGGGCAGAGGCAGGCTTCAGCCCTCTAAGCAAAAAGCTCAGAAGGGGGAGAAGTGGTGTTTTCTGCTTTTACAAGCATTTTGAAGCCCTTATTATGGCATGGCTTTTTCATGCTTTCTCAGCTGGAATTGTAGTGGCAAATGTAGCACAGTGGCACTGCAGCCAGTTAACAAAGCACTGTAACAGCATCTGTTTCAAAGACATTCCTCTCATACTTGTCTGCTCCTTCTTCTTCCTTCTCACCACTTATTCTCAGCCCATTTGGTTGTGCTGCTGCATCAGTCTTTGAGGTTGGTGCTCTAAGTCAAATTAAGTTTTGTGGTGTGGTTTGGGTTTTTGAAATTCTGATTATGTCACTAATTATTTAAGAATATGTCCCTGACAATGGTTGTGTCAGCCTAATGGTGGGCAGAATAAACAGTAGGGAGAAGAGAGAGAGAGAAAGGAACAAGTAGCAGGAGGAGACACATCTTAACCGAACTTCCTCCTCAGATAAACAGTAAGGCAAACCCTCAAGTCACCGCAGGGTCAGTGATATTGTTGTTGTCATCTTTTAGTGCCTTTGGAGGAACAATAGGGAAAGAGAAGTGATCAGACACTTCTAAGGAAAGGATATTTGCCCAAGGGACCTACAGGCTATATGCTGGTACTCCCTCTGCTGAGAGGACTCTGAGCCGGCTGTTTGGGGGTTCAGGGTGATTTCACCAGGTCTGATGTCTGCCAGGTCGCAAGAAGATAATCTTGAGGACAGACTGCTTCAGAGAAGGGTATGTGTTCTCTCTGAGGACACTGACCACTCCGCAGCTGACCACTCCCATGTCTGCCTGTGTTCAGTTTCGGGAAGGGACCTGGTTGTGGATTGAAAAGATGAAACTGAAAGTATTCACAGGCTTACAGGAAACAATGGACAGCACAATACTGAATGTTTCTCAGAATCCAAATATGTTAAGCCGACAGAGCGCGCTTCAACTTTTCACTTTCCTGAAACTCACAGTGCTGTGATTCATAAGGCATTGGAAGGAAAGAGGAGAAGGTCTTGAGGAAAGGTGGGAAAGGAGCTACTAGATGGGGAGGTTGGTTCGAACAGAATAAAGAACAACACTTGAGACCTTGATTTCTTTGCTTAGTTGGGCGTTCTAAGCCTACAAAAAGGGGAAACAAGATCAGACTATGCCAAAAAATACCGTTAAGTAATGACAGTAGGATAAAATTGAGAGCTATAAACCAAACCTGTATAAAAAGCAATGTTTCCACAACAGTATCTTGGATTTCACTTTATATTATTCTGTATCCTAGGGCCAAGCATGGTAATGGATGAGGACAGCTTGATGATTCCCATCAATAAAGATGCCTATGAAGCTCTTAAGAAAAGAGAGGACTGTCTCAGTAATCTCATTTACAAAAAGTTTGCTTGTACATTGACCTTCAAAAGTACAAAATGCACTGTTGAGGTATACAGGAAAAAACTAAACCAGGGAATTGACATTTGTGTTTGTAAGGATGATCTCACAAGACACGAGGCCGATGCTTTGGTGAATGCAGCCAATGAGTATCTAGACCATGGAGGAGGCCTTGCTTTAGCCCTTGTGAATGCTGGAGGGCCAGAAATACAAGCGGAAAGCAATCTTCATATTCAAAAGTATGGAAAGCTCACAGCTGGCAAAATAGCAGTGACAGGTGGAGGGAAGCTTCCTTGTAAGAAAATTATTCATGCAGTTGGTCCACAGTGGACCATTTATGAAGAGGAAGGATGTTGTGACCTACTTCAGGAAGCCATTCTGAATGTTCTGAGGTATGCTAGTGCTCCAGAAAATGCTATCAAGTCTGTGGCTATCCCAGCAGTGAGTTCAGGCATTTTTGGCTTCCCGCTCGGTTTGTGTGCTCAAGTGATTGTAATGGCTATAAAGGAATTTGTTGAGGCAAGTCCACCAAGCTGTCTCAGGGAAATCCGCCTGGTGAACATTGCTGAGCCTACAGTTGCAGAAATGAAGAGGGCCTGTGAAAAGTTTCTGGGTGATACCAGTTCACTTCAGGAAACTCTTTCAGCTTCACCAAGCCAGTCTTCAGGTTTCATCAAACATGGAGGCATTCGCTTGCGCATGGTAAGAGGACTCATTGAAGAGCAAAAGGTAAGTCTGTCCCGTAATATGTTGAACATAGTATTGCCTCCAGGTCTTTGCAGGATTTGGAGCCCAGGAGTTCAGAACACGTATTGTATCGGTCCACTAAATAGTTATCTTCTCACCCTGATGAGAATTTACAAATGGTAAATAAATTATAGTGGCAAGGAGTTGTTTGTTTGGTTTTTTTTCTAAGTGGGTATTAAACATTAGAATGTTTTTATTTCGTTTTTTTTTTATACATGCTGTTATGGGATAATAGGAAGCAGCTAAAGATTGGATGATTAATAATAATATATCCCTATATTAATATTCATCTTCTTGTTATAACATCATGGGAGTTCACATTTTATCATGCATTTCCTAGAGGTCTACTCTTATTGTTTGCGTTGCTTTTTCTCCCATCATTTCTGTTCTCACAGGTGTCACTACTGGAGTTATTCAGCAAACACTCAAACAGCTGAAAATAACTTATACAGATGATGTTCACCTTACCTTTGAACAGTGCATCATTTAAATTGATTCATTTAACTTTTTAGCTAGAAAATCTGGTGCAAAATATATGAACTTAGCCATAGTAATCCAACAGAGCTCTTAGACTGGATGCTACATTACGGAAATGGCATTTGCTTTCAGCAAATACTGTATCTTAAAAGAATTCATAACTTTTATTTTAAAGAAGTATCTTAATTGAATAGGAAGCTCATTTTTTTGAGGTGAGAGCAAAGGATCGCAAAATTGACATTGTGGGGAATTTTATTAACTATTTCTACAGCACTGAAAGATACCACTTGCCTTCAAGACCATGAGGAAAATATGCTTCAAAGTCTTGTATCTTTAGATAATCTTCAACAATTAAAGTTAAAACAATTACTGCTGTTATCAGTAATATTCTGTAAACAAGTGTTTTGCATTTTACCTACCTATTTAATTGGAAATACAGAAGACCCACTAAGGGAATCTGCTGTTTTCACTGGGAATTGGAAGCAACCATAGCTTTGCAGTTCCCCTGGGCACACTGACCCTGCTAGTTTGGTGACGAGTGCTTGCTACCCTAACACGGGGAGCATCTCTGTGGGCTGGGATAACAGACATAGCCATAATTCTCTCCTGCTCAGTGATAATTGGCTGCAGAATTGCATTTGATAAGGTGCATATGGGTCACTTCTATAGCTGCAGTAATAATTCTGTTGAATACGCCCTGATGACTTCAACAGGTCTTATGCATGGGGTTGGCTTCTGGAAAAAAAAAAAAAAGTATGCATTTACTGCCACTAGAAGGTGCATACTTTGATGTATTCCAGCGCTGCCCTTAGTAGTAGTAAGAGAACCTTTCAAACTGCTGATCTGCTGCAGTCAGGCTTTTTTAAAGGGATTGTTCCTAGAAAGAGCACTGTCTATAGTAGCAAAGCTTGCAAATAGTAAACTTGAAGTATACTGAAACTTTGCACTCTTTTCTTCCAGACTACAGCTATTGTTAATTCTGTGTCTGTGAATGGCGAGCCTTACTCTCCAGTTTCAAGAGGACTGCTGCAAAAAGCGGGTCCAGCTCTTCAGGATGAATTTATGTCTCAACTTAGATATTCTTCATCTTATAAGAAACTCATAGTAACAAAAGGGCATGGTCTGCCCTGTGAGCTTGTACTGCACATTGTATGGCCACAATACCACCACAGGGTGTTACTGCTTGAGGTGATGATCAGTTAGATTGGATTTTAATTGATTTTCGTGTTGAGTGATGTGAGGACTAAACCGCTTGTTTTTCCTGCAGGAATTAAAAGCTGCAGTGTCAAGGTGCCTATATTACTTTTGGGACCGGCAGTCTCCCTCAGTTTCTTTTCCAGCAAATGGGATTTGGTCGTTAATGCTGCCTGTTGATATAGTGGCAGAGATCATGACTGAAGAGGTTTTAAATTTTGCCAGGGCATACCCTGAGAAGAAGATAGATGTGCAGTTTGTCTTTTGCCCAGATGACTACGATGCCTATCAGGTAACAAATTTGTTGTTAACTACCAATAAGGAAAACCCCAAACTGTAAAAATATTCCCACAGATGACTACAAATTAAGATAATCTGAATTTCATACTATTTATAACATTTGTGAGCAGCAGGTCTCTTTATGAAACTATTTGTCTCATTAACAGGTATTATTAAAACTTCATTTTCTCTTCACTGACGCTGAAGTCTTCACCCTGTGTTCTGATAGCGAGGGGAGGGAGCTCTGCAATGCCTTTGACTATATTTAAGTGAATGTATAAGAAAGAGTCTACTCTTAATTCATTAGGGAATAAGCATATTCCTCCCCAGGAAATTTCTTTAACTATTTTTTTTTGTATGAAGTTCCTAGGGCAAAACACTATCAATGCATTATATGACTTAACGTGACAGAAGGGTTGCAAACAGGCACTGGATAACTTCAACAGCAGTGTGCCATTTTCCACCTTTTGAATATTTGGCCAATGGGATTAATACAACTATTTTAGATAGCCATCTATTACAAAAGTACAGAGTTTGCCTTTGTTCCCATTTAACTTCAACCATCCATTCTTTCAGCAGGTGCAAGAACTAGGTGTGGGGGGGTCAAAACTAGATGATCTTTAAGGTCCCTTCCAACCCAAACCATTCTATGATTCTAAGATCAGATACATGTTCTGTAATAGTCCCATAACTCTAAGGGAAGCTGTATGACAGCTATGTGCTCATCACTTAATCCCTTGATAATCAGGGCACAGCAGAATCTCTTTTTGCTGAAAAAAAGAAGGCAAGGCAATTGGCCAGATGCCAAATCCACTGTCTAGCAAAGTAGTGCTGCTCAGAGGCTTTCCATGTGTGATCATCGAATCATTAAGGTTGGAAAAGACCTCTAAGATCATCTAGTCCAACCGTCAATGAAGAGGAGCTTTGGGGTAAAGGCAGGGCAATAATCTGGGTTTCAGAACCAGGGAAGGATTCATCAGCATTAAACTGCAAGTAATGAACACCTTTATCTACTGTGGTTCCATGAATTCAGATACGCCACAACCACAAGGAGTTGGTAAAGGTGCCATTCAGTGTGTAAGGCGTCGTACCGTAGGAGGTGTAGAAGAACGGGAATGCATTTGATATTGTCAAGAATAGCATTTTGGAAAAGCTGACAAATGTCAGCTGTTAACAATTTCAGAATTTGGGGTATAACTACAGCTGTAAACTGCATATCTAACAGAGTCTTGAAGAGATGAATTGCATATTCGACAACAGAGATTGCAAACTGCTCCTAAACTTTTATTTTTCAAGGTTTTCCAGAGAAAATTTTATTTGGCAGCACGGAAACTGGAAGAAAAGCAATGTTGCAACAGAAGTGATCATTTGAGTAAGTAAGGAAGACAAGGGGCATTTTAAGTAAATGAGCACTCCAGATTTGAGAATCTGAAATCACATTCCTTTAAAAAGAACTTAGTATTTGCGTATGTGTCTTGGGGAAAGGGGGAGGCAAAAATGTGTGAGCACTTTGCAGTTTTAATAGGAACGGAACTGGGCAGTCCCTTGTAAGATTTAAAAAAAAAAAATCATCGTGAGCATCTAACTTGTTGAAGTGATTTAGTGGAAGGCAAATAAATTCTGCATGTATGTTTTTTGGGGGGTTTTTTGGTTGTTTTGTTTTTTTTTCTTTTTTCCCCTGGGAACCTTACCTCCTGGTATCTAAACTCTTTTTTTTTGAGCATACCAGAAGAGCAGTGTGTTTCTTGCACTGTACATCTTTAATTACATATAGGAATTTATGACAGCACTTGAAAGCTCTTCACTCTTCTGATGTATTTGTGAAAAAAAAAAAAAAAAAAGTCTTTCTTCCAGGTACAGAGTCAGGCAGTCAAAGCGTAAAAGAGACTGCAAACAATGAAGCAGCCATTGAACTTAAAGGGAACACACATGCAGCATTGGAAGCGGCAGATTCATGGATCCGAAGTATGGTACACATTCAGGAAAGTCACCATGCTATTATTGAAAACAACTACATTTTTAGCCTCGGTAAAAAGGAGTTTGCAGAACTATCTCAAGAGCAGGATTCTAGCGTATGCGTTTCAGAAGAAGTGCGAGGTGGAAAAGCAAGACTGGAATTTTGGGGCCCCCCTGATTCTGTGATTGCTGCAGTGCTCGCAACTGAAAAATTACTGCTTCATATGCAAGCGAAGACTACAGTGAAACAAGAGGAACTGCTGTACTTAATGGGTATGTAAAGCAAATAAGTGACAAATTAATAAGTGCCTAAAAAGGTACATATGTATGCAACATGTATCTATGAAGCAACATGTATCTATGCATTACTGAGAGTGGACAGACGTGCGTTCAGCTCACACGCACAGTGAGCATTGCCTCAATTACCGCTATTACTGTACTTTGATCATTCCAGCCCCTGAAAGAGCATTTGTTAGCTTTGGTCACTTGCTTGGCAATATTCCCAGTAGGGCACAATTTATACCCGGGCTGCCCGTTGTACAGCCAGCTGTAATGCTGGCCTCCTTCAGGACACCTTCACTTCAAGGCGTGGCCACTGGAGACTTACCAAATTTGCACTTTAATTAACACATACCTTTGCTGAGCTCTTTTGCTAGCTGCAGCTGGACACTGTTGCAGGGCCCACCAAAGGACTTGTTCTGCAGAGCCCCTGACTTTAACAGTGGGTAGAACTAATGACATTACAAAAAGCTACCGAGTGATCCATTTTTTGCCGCGTCTGTATAGTCAATTCAGTATAGATACCACTATATGGGAGTTGGGCAGTAGAGAGATGGAATGGAGAAGATAAACTGTTTTTCTGTGATTCTCTCTCTCTGTCTGTTTTCTTTAATAAGTTTAGAAAAAAAAGAATAAATTAATATATGTCTCTCAATCCCTCTCAATATTAGCCTCTGGCATTACTTTGGAGAATACTTAACAGTCTTTGTTCTTAACTAAACTACCAAATCAAAGTATTGGATCCCTCCTCCTTGCCTTTGCTTCGGATATTATGATATATGAAAATTTTACTCCCTCATTTGTATCCAGGCCAACCAGAAGCAGGTCAGCTTTCTGAAGGACACCTTCACAGGATGAATACTGCTAAATGTGTCCAGATTTCACTGGTGGAATCACACCTTCAGGAGTTTAAAGACAGACAGAAACAGTTCGAAAAAGCTGGGCTTCGTGTTCTCAAGGTAAAGAGGGTATTCATGGAAAAACTAAATCTCAGCTAATATATTTGAACTAACATCTTTAATGTGTGCTTAAAAAACTCAGATGAACTATTTCAATATATTGCTTTTAAAAATTAAGATCAAGTCAGCCTCATCCTTAAAATAGGTGTAGTCTATTATAGATGTAATAAGAAGTATTAATAAGAAGCATTAAACCTAATGCAAATGATCACTCAAAAACTGCGGTCAAATTCTGAGAAGTCCTTTTAACTGTACTGTATATTCTGTCTCTTATTTCATGCTTCAAATGTTCCTTCACAGGACTCTAGAGAAATATGAGATTGGTACACTGGAATGAGTACAATATTCCAGGACACTAACGCAGTGTCTCTGTTTTCTTCTTGTGAGCTTGATGCCAAAAATTAGCAACTGGCTTTGTCAGAGTTATAATCTGATCAGTAGTGTGTTCGAGTTGGGATCTTGCTTGGATAGTGGTGCTTTACTGAATGGGAGGAGGATGAGGCTGTGCAACACAGAGAAATACAGAGGTTTGTAAACAGATTTTGTCTGTCTAGTAGTAACAGTGCGTAACTGGAAACCAGACTGACATGTACCTAACTGCCCTTCTTATGAGAAAGGTGTTTAACATTGAAATAATAGCAAATGCCAACCCCATGAAAGCAAGTGCTTTTTGATCTGCGGAACTAAAGACTTAGTTGAGGCTCAACACAAAAGCTACACAGGAATCTAAAACAGTGCTGCACTGAGGACCGGTCATAGCTCAGTTAATGACTTCACAGAGCAGAAGCTTGATCGTGGTTCAGCACCTGCTTGTTTTCAGGAGTCTGGCACGAGGAGGTTGCTGGGGAGGAGGCCTTGCACGCCCCTGGTACTGGCTTTTGCCGTAGGGCTGTGGCTGGCCCGCTGGTCGAGTCAGGTAGGGGAGCGAGAGCTGCAGCGCAGCCAATTCGCCTGAAGTTCTGTGTGGTGTTACGCTGCATGCCGCCATGCTTTTGAGACACAAGCTTACATAAAGGCCCTCTTATCTACAGATTTTTTTTTTTTCCCCAAGAGCTGTAAAGTTTTGATCAACGAGAGCTGAGGTTGTCCATGCCGTACAGGACACTTGCAGTTCTTTACAAGTTTAGGCTGTAAGTAACCACTCAGCCTGTTCTCACGTATGGTTGATAATCTGTTCAGCACAACTCACGTACTGGAAATCAGCACTCTAGGATATATTCCCTCGTTTCAATGAGAGGCATGGGACAGTGGCATGCCACTTCCTGTGGATCGGTTCCACGCTTCACATACCTTACCCGTGACGTGGTCAAGGCATGCAAGCTAAATCAAAGACTCTTACATTGAAGAATATAGCCTGAACAAAATCACTCATGGATTTCAAGGGCATCGGTCTCCATTTGCTTATACTACACTATTTATGTTTCAGATTGAAAAGATACATAATCCTCTTTTATCCGCTGCATTCCAACAAATGAAAAAAAAAGCAGAATTAAAACAAGGTACCTCCAAAATAACCCACAAGTTGTACCAGCATGTTCCTGCTCAGTTCTGTAGCTCAGTGTGCCAAACTGGATTTCACAGGATGTATTCTCCACCAACAGGTAATAATTTGCTTTGGCATCTTTAACCAAAGCAAACAGTAACTGACTACCAAAGTTGGATTAAAATCAGAAAAAAATGGCATTCTTAAACAAGAACTGTTTCTTACTTGCATTTAGAGTCCTATGAGCTTGCTTTTTTACTATGGTAAGATTTTCCTGGTTTTCCTGCCTGGTACTGTCAAGTCAGTCAGTCAGTCAGTCAGACTCTGGGAGGATACGCCTGGATTCTAGCCTAGCCCAGCCACTGTTGACAGAATTGTTCATGCACACGTAATACCACGCCCAAGTTTTCATTTTGTTGCATCACTCTCTGAAGAAAGTCAGCATCCTTCTTTACTTGCTGCAGACACGCATTCAGCAGCTTGATGCTTTAAAGCACGTTCAAAGGGACCACGGAATAATTGTGGCTGGAAGGTACTTCTGAAGGTCGTCCAGCCTAACCCCCTGCTCAAGTCAGGTGCCGTCAGTGACGGCGGGTAACCTGACTGAGCAGACCGCCATTCAGACTGGAGTACACTTAGGAAGAAAGCTGTGGTGTCCATGAAATATTGTAGTAGACTGCAGTAGACAGACATTTTCAGAAATGGAAAGAATAAGCATTTGGCACTTCATCCTGCAATAGGTGAAGGGCATGATGCTTTGCTTGTCAAATGCAAAATTAGGATTTCAGGCAATAAACTGTTCAAAAAGTGGAGATTTGTCTATGCAATGGACACGGCACATTTTCACACTTTCAAAGTAATAAATAGGATGATGGTCTTCATTTCGTTTCTTTGCACTTTTCCATGTGATACTGTAATAGCATTTTTATGCAGCATTCTCCTTACAAATCCCAAAGCTTTTTTTGTAGTTCGCATTATTAATAACTTACTTTCTTTGGTGCTTATCGGAGTCATGATGACAGAAGTGTTTATATAAATACATTCTACCTTGATGTTTCTATCACTGGATTAAAAGTTAAATCCGAACGGCCATCACTGGCGTAGCAGTTAAATCGGAACGCCCATCAGCTGTCATTGCTCTTGATTTCAATGGGAGGTCAGCGCTAGCATCAGAGCTACTTAACGCAAATTTACTTCCAAAAGGATGGCACACATTGAGCAGTAACATAAAATGTAATACTGAATCAAGAAGCGGTCTCTTAGTACTACCACCCCAAAAGAATCAATTGTTAAAGGCTTTTTTTTTTTTCCTTCTGAAAATTTTTCTTTCTTCTTCCAGAACAAAAATATGGAGCTGGCATCTACTTTAAAAGGAACCCAAAAAGCCTAATCAAGGGTAAAGATACATGGGAAACGGACTCTAAAATGTACGTGTTTGAGGCTGAGGTATTAACAGGCTTATACACTAAAGGCAAGCCATCTTATATTATACCACCGGCAGTGGAGGGGGATGCTATCGAGGTATATGACAGCTTAGTTGATGATGTATACAATCCCGACACCTTTGTCATTTGCAACAGTATTGGTGCCCTTCCACAATATTTACTGACTTGTTCCCAAGTGAGGGAATGAGTAGCATCCTGAGTCAGCATTAATCGGAACTGTAGCTGTTGTGAAGACCGCTCGGAACAAAGTCTAGTGCTTAGATTTTAAGAGGATGCTCTACCTAGTAGCATGCTGTCATCAGAGCGCCTTGTGCAAAGTGCTCTGAAATATCCATGAACAAAAAAAGTTTAGTCAGTACCTTAAAGAGATTAGAACAAAATTATCCGTGAATGGAAAGGGAAGGGAAAGCATCTCAAAATACATTTTACAATTTACAAATACAAAAACAAATGTTTGCACAGGGTTTTTTTTGTGTGTGTAAACAAGTGTTTACGCAAAATACAGTTTAACATTTATCTGGTCATCTACTTTATGCCTTAAAGTGTTCTGAGCATGTGACTATACACTTGATGTTTGTGTAGGTTGTCATTCTTCCATCACATTTTCTTAATCTGAGAAATTGCATATATTAGTGAAACACAAGAAATCTTGGTTGTGCCTTGTATTCTTAAATTTTCTTTTGACTTAAATGGGTGAACGTATCAGGTGAAAGCTGTTCCCACTTAGGGACATGCTATTAAATACACATAGTTATGACAAATGTGAGGCAATACTTCACGATTTCTAACAGTTTTTATTAGTTAAGAGGTTCTGAGCATTGTAGATACATGTATTCAAAATAAAAAGTATCAACAACACTGCCAGCTAACCTGTTATTTTTTCATACAGTCTTAAGAACGTGACTTGGACGGTATTTGAGCTTCAGATTTCTCAGTGCTGTTCACTCTCTTTGAAAGGCTACAAAATAGTAGAGAACTGGTTCAAGCTACAGCCTGAAATTGCTCAATTAACCTACCTTTGCCAATATCTTTTCAAGATTACATTGTCAACCTTGTAGCTAGATATCCCCACACTGCTCCTGTAGTGACCTGTAGCCAGTAAACGGAAAAGCCTAGGAGCTGTTATACTCATTTCCATGCAAAAGGGGATTCAGTCCAGCTCTCGGGTACTTTGAAACTTTCTTACTAAAGCCTGCAACTATGTCTGACGTTAGCAGGGTTTAAACCAAATCTCTTGCCCCAAACTGAAAGCTAGTACTAGGTTTATCTCATCTGGAGCTTTTAAACCCACCAGTTATGGCCCTAACTAAACATCCGAACGGCTTAGAACAGTGCATAAAGGCTCATCTGTCAGTATCACATCTGCTTCTAGATTGAAGTCATCTACGGGTAAAACTGTAATTATCTGGGGAGAAGAAAGGCTCGCATAAAACTGTGAAAAAACGATGACACTGTCATACAAAAAGCGTTTCATCCACAAGTAAAGCACTGAGCTAATGGAGAGCAGTCTGAACCCTAAAACATAGATGAAATTAGAGTTTAATAAAACTTTTCAAAATAATTTGTTAATGAATTCCCAGCACATTTGTACTGCACCTGGAACTCCCAAGACAGTAGTTATAGTGCTAGGAACCACTCACAAGTCCAAAAGAACTTCAGTTATAAAAGTCTAAATTTGAACTCTGAGGTCGCAAGTGGAAAATTTTCTGAACCACTGCAAAACAAATTTTTCAATTACTATAATCATATTTTTGGGTTTTTTTTAAATTATTTTTCAGATCAGCGAAGTTTACATTGTTGCAAAAGGGCAGCTTTTGTAGTGTGTGCGCCTATGCTCTAGTGTAATGTTAAATGGGACAACCCCCCCCTCCATGAACTCGTAAGAACCGTCTAAAGCTTATGAGTCTTGTTCTTGCAGAAATCCCAAGGTTGCTTTTAGACAGTATGCTGGAAGTTCGAAAACAGAATTAGTCTATTTCTGTTTTAACTTTTCCATTTAAGCAACCAATTCTTCTCTATTTCTGTCCCATTTTTCCTCGTGTTTCTTGATTCACACATTACTGCCAGGAAAACACACAGCTGTAGATGTAAGGTTTGTTAGGCTTGTTTGAACAAGAGTAAGTTCTTACTTCAGCTTGCTTCAAGAGGTTTCATTTTGTAAAGCAGTTTCATGGCAGGAATTTTTTTTCCTGTTCTCTTTTTTGAAAAAACTCAGTACAGTTTCTGAACTACTGTAACAATTTCTAACAAGCACCAGTTTTCAGAAAACCTCAAATAATTTTTTTTTTGGCACAATGTAACATCTTTTCTCCTACTTGGAATAAAGAAGTTTTCATAGCGCAGTATTATTTTAACACTGGTACACAAGTACTGGTAACGATGTATGTCATTAATAACCTTTTTATTAACTTTGTAACTCTTCTTAACTGCATATGAAAAACATTGGTAGTCAGTTTAATAGAAAAAAATTACTGAGAAAATTTTAACAGCTTACTCGAATGCCCCACGCATGCATCCTCCTTCTTCCACATATACCTGCAGTTTATAAGGATTCAGTCTTAGTGAATATTTATCTTGCATTTTATTATAGCGAGATTTTTTTTTCTAGTATATAATTTCCATTTAAGTTCACCTGTGCTTGCTGCACTTTGTGATATAATGTATCTTCTACATGTATATATAGTTTTTTAAAAACTGGCAATGTAAGAGGTTGTATATATTTATTTTCATCTGGTCCTCAAAAAGAATAATTTCATATACAGAAACTAGAAAATAAACCCAGCACAAGCTAGATGTACCAAGTAGTACACATTAATATAATTACCACAGTAATTGAAAATTCCTGATCTTAATCCTACAATAATCAGTTAACTAGAGGCTACTCCACAGCCTCTGGGATTTCTCTGTCACCCACAATAAGGGTATGAATAATTCCTTCCTTTCGTTTTCCACTACTGACAGCCTTAATGCAACAGCTGTAATCACCAACACTGAAGTGAGTTTCAGTCCCATCTTCTACAAATTCACCCTGGGAGAAAGGAGACAAGAATAAAAGCAGACAGGTGCTATTTTAGTAAAATAAAAGCATCAGACTGTTTCCAAAGTCAAGATCACTTGTAGTTCCCACAATTTGAGCAGCTGTAGGGACCTGCGACAAATACAGCGCAAATGCTGGGACAGGGCTTTGTCAAGGCATCCAGTTAAAGATTTGTGGGTATTAGATGTCAATCAAAATTTCACATAATCAGAAGTGGTAAAGTTGGAGTGTTTGAATTAATATTGTTGATCCATATCAGTACAACAAAACCAAAAAAGACAAAAAAGAGTTTCCTTCTGAGTCGTGTAGTACAGCCAATAAGCACCACGCGAACCTGTGCTGAAGTGCAGTAAAACATGAAGGACTTAGTGGTGCTGTCTACAACAGGACAAAGAGATCCCTGAATTGAGTGTAACAGTTGTGTAGTTTGGGTAGACAGCTCCTGCTGCAATTATGTAACTTCCTGTTTGGATTTTGCCACACATGGCTGTGTTTTTGTCATCATCTTTGGGAGGATAGAAAAATCTGTGTACTGCTCTAATGCAAGCAGTTTGACAACTAAACCTGTACTTGTGGCTTGCAAGAATATCTCCGAGTGCATTTATTACATTATGGGAAAGGCTGAGAACCATCAAGAGCAGAAGTTCTGATTCACTGAGAGAGGATGTTTCTTCCGTTGATTACCAAAGAAATATTTAGTGAATCTTTTCATCCTATACTCAAGTGTAGCAAAACCCTTGATTTTACAATGTGTACTCATCCGGGGATTACTTGTGGCAGTAGTAATCACAGTGACAGCGCTCTGGTGAGAAAGCACATCCTTCAAGGATGGAGAAGCCTATACAGTATGCATATTGAAAGCCATCATAATATAAAAAGACACCAAATAGATTAAGCCTTCTAGCTGTCAACCTGCTCTGAAAAATAATGCAGAAGTGACAGAAAGACAAAAGATTTGATTTGTTCCAACAAGACTCTTAAGCCCTAAGTGTTCAGGACCACCTCTAGATGGAAAAAACTTGTGAGTCATAACAGACTACATGTCTTCAACTTCCAGTCACTGCTAACACAAGCAGGTTTGGATGAGGTGGCTCTACACTCTGCATCAAACTCAAGTTCCTCCCACTCCCCTGAAAGTCTTCTCCCTAAAAACCCTGGACAACTGACCCAGAGGATTTATTCCGTCTAAAAAGTATAAAAAAAAAAAAAAGTGTTGTTTATTCTTAAATATGTAGATGTTTGGCATCCTAACCAAAATACTCTCAGTTGTAAAAGACAGCGAAGAACATTCGCAACAGACTGGTTGGCGTTCTGGCTGTCTAGGCATATGCTCATACTCTGCGGTAAAGTGAGGTAAGGTGCCCCTCTGTGGCTTATTTCGCTAAGCTTTGGTTATCTAGCCATAGCCTGTGAAAAGCCTTTGGAAATGATCACGTACCGCTGTTTCCATTTTTTGACCATTGCACCACACGTCCATAGTGTCCTTTTCTGTGAAGGAAAAAGAAAACAAAAAGTAGGAAGAACAAGGTATTTTTTCTCCCCTCTACAGACAAGAAGATCTAGGAATTTTAAAAATTTACTGTTGAATTTTACTTTCGGTTCCCAAAAGGAGTTCTGAATCTGAATCAGCCATAGTACCTGGGCTACAGGGTTTGTTCTTATATTGGAGAGATGGGAGGCTCTGTCATCAAAGTAACTCCTGCTACGAACATACATTTTTACCTCTCCCTAGTCCTGCCTATTAACACTGGGTTGTTCTGAATATTGTCAGAGATACTCTGACATTCTTAAAATGAAAAACTTGAAGACAGACAAATGAAGTAATTTCTGCTAATTATCTGAGTGCTGGTGATTCAATGAAGATCTTAACATTTTCTTCCAGGTCAGTTTATTTCAAAAGCAACATTATTTAACATCCATCAAACTGTTTGTATTCTTAAAATCTCCATGAAAACCCAAGTACTGCTTTAAACATGAATCTCAGATTTTTTTCATTTGAAACAGAATATTCTTCTACTTCTCCCAGCACATGCTCCTTAAATTACATTGCTCTGGAATTCACATTACTGACACTGTCATCCATAGGACATCGGTAGAGAGCTGGACACTGCTTGCCTTTTGAGTAAGCATAGGGAGATTAAAAGTCTGTGAGGAGAATAATCTCTTTCTGGCATTAAAATTGTCTTTCTTCCCCATCCCCCTTCATCTTAGGGCAGTTCATTCTGACCTGAGGCTTAAGAAGAAATCATAGCCCAAGATCTTGTGTCTTCAGGTCTAGCCATACAGCAACACCTAAGTGAGTTTTCCCACTAGATGCCACAGACAAACTCCTCGGGGGATCCCTTCCTCCCATCTACTTGTCATGTATTTGGGAAAGGGGGACAGAAGAGAAGAAATGTATCTCCTTGCTATCAAGAAAGTGAAGAAACATCACTGGAGGTTTTTAGATTAAATTTGTAGTTAAGTAGTGATGCAGAAAAATGGATGCTGATTAATCTATCAAAAATGTAGATTAACATTGCCGCACTTCTTCAGTTAAAGACTCCTTGACTTTTGCTTACGTTGTTTGGAAGGAAGGCCTGGTTACCTGGTAACAAACTTACACACACAGCGGGTTTGATCACATCGCAGATAACACTTCTATAACATGCTTCACCTGGAGAACTGCCTTGCTATGGCAGCTCTATGGATACAGAAGCCACAACTCCTTCCAACCTCTTTTTTTTCCTCTTTTTTAAATCTGTACCATGCTTCTGTAGAACAGATCACTGACGGCAAGCTCATACAGGTGTAAGAAGACCATTATTTCTTCAGGCTTTGGCATCTAATTCCAAACTTCCAGACCACTCAGGATTTTACGTTGCAACAGTGCTAGCCACTGGACTGTGCTTTCTCTTCATGACCAGTTGTTACACGTATGCGAGTTTATTCAAAGGCAGCAACATGAAGTCACTCAATGTTTACTTACCTAGAACAACTCTATAGTCTGTACCACCCAAGCTCAGTACCCAAGTATTGGTCGTTTTTGACCGGTTCTCCATATACTTTTTGAGGCTCTTTCCATTGATCTCCAAAGTATATTCATATGCAAAGCCACTGACTGCATCAATGTTAATAGTAGCTTTTGTTTTGGCTGCTCCAACGGTGAATGTTTCTTTACCCACTAATTTAAACATCCATTCTTTTCTTATTTCTTCCTGTACAATAAAACAGAGACAATGGGTATTAATTGATAAACCTGCATACATATTTTAGCATCAGAAAAAAATGAACTAGAACTCGGGAAACAGCTCAGTACTTAACTATTACTTCAGAACGAATGAATACACGATATTTTGTATGTCTAGAGTGCCTCTGCCTAAGGACAGCAAAGCACTTCATGAATACTCACACCTTAACTGTAACTGAAAATAAAAGAATGGTGCAGTTCATTAAATTAGGTAAAGTTAACCAACTGAATATACCTCACTTGCATTTATTAGTCTTTTGTTTGTTCTGATGCCTGTTGCATGGAAGTGCACTTATATAATCTGTATCATAGTGAATTTTGAGCACATAGCACTTTCACCTTGCCATCAACATAGACAACACGTTTTCCTGAAGTGGTCCCATGTTCAAATTCAATCTTATGAACACCATCACTTAAAGCTACTTCCCAAACAGCCACCAAATCTGTCATCTTCTCTAAGTGGCTGTACCGAGACCTATGGAAACACCAACAAAGTAAATTAATTATCATTGAAAGAGTTAAATTAAAGATTTCTATAGTTCAAAGCTTTGCTGCTTCAGGGCAAGTCGCTTTTTACAAATGATAAATGCGACTTGAAATAATAGGCTTACAAAACTGCTTACATCTTCATGTTTTTCAAACATTCAGATATGACAAAATATTACAAAATATAAGAGACAGTTAAACAGGCTCACTTTGACTAACACCATACAAAGACATATATATCCATCTGACCTCTAGAACTTCCATTTCCAGTGACAGAATGGTTACCAAATTATACTTAGAATTCAGATGCTCCTGGACAGTTCTGCGATTTCTTGACAGGTGTTAAAATACAGTATTTGGATTGGTCTCTGAGAAAGTGTTTTACCCTCTTAAACTTGAAAAAATAGTGAGGATGTCCAGTTTAGCTATTATCTCTTTTAACAGATCTGTCTGTATCTTTCTCATAAACATTACCTACAGCATTCAGAAATGCAACTCTGTGTACACAAACACCCACAAGGGAGGAGATCTGGCAAGATATCCTTTCATTTAAGTAATTTTTAAAATTTAGATACAGTCATAAGTGACCACTGGAACTGTGGATATCTTTCCAAATCTGCTCGTACCATAGTTCTGATTTTTTACCTTACTTCATCTTGACAGACAGTAATCTCCTCACGGGATGCCATAGTAACCAAAATGGCTTTTAATCCAATTAGCAGCAAGGAAAAAAGAAAAGCAGAATAGCAGCATAGAAGGGTTTTCTCCATTGAAGATGAAGAACATTTTTTAAAGTTTAAAACTTTATTAGCACATCATAACATTTGTCAGTTACTTGATGGAAAAATGGTTTGCCTAATTTGTGAGCAAAAGCTCAGAAATGGACAACTTGACCAAAGCAGGAACCCAATCCAGAGCTGCCCATCTCAGTCACAAACCCTAACAAACTAGGGACCGTTGCCACCTCAGGGAAAGTGAAATAGCACAGGCAACAATTTCAACCTACTCATTTTTCTAAACCACTGCAGCAGTTTTCAACAACTGCATTAGCAATTTGACCTGGCAATTCACTCATAAAGTCTACATGCACCACAAATAAATCACTCGTTTCTTACTTCACAGGTTTTAAGACCATGAGCGTGTTTTACAACACTGCTGACTTATTTATTCTTTTCACTAAACAAATTAAGAGCTATCTGCATTGTCAGTGCATATCCATAAACATAACTTAAGTAAGTGCAAATAAGTGAATTGATACATTGTGCTTTTCAGTGAAAAATGAATTAAAAGTTGTAAGTTCTAGGGCCTCTTCAGCATAAGAGAGGAGTGTGCATTTAAAAATGCACTCCTTCATGCTGTCTTAAGCTTCTATTTTAAAACATGCTCAAGTACACTGCTGTATTACTGTCTGTGGTTTTGTCAGTAATTACACACATTTCTGTTCATAAACTGAAAAAAAAAGTTAAAAACAGCGAAAACATTTAAGGATCTGAGGATTTAATTCGCACAGTAGTGAGCGGTCTGCACCACCTAATAAATGCTGAGGAGAAGGTTTTGGTTGTTCCTAAAGCTACAGGTTTATCTCTGTGAAGGCTCGCACCCCCTGGCACACAGTGGCAGTCAGGCGGGGTGTATTTCTGCATTTCCCCCCTTCCTTGTCTTATCAAAGGAGTGGGTGCCAGGGGAGCAGGACAGACACACGCATGTCCCTGCCAGCTAATCGACACCAGAAGTGGCCTCGGGAACAAGAACTGCCAGAAGAGGCGGCACCTGGAGCATGTCTACAGCCTGCCCAGAGAGACTGCATCACCCCTGGCAAGTACCAACCCTGCTGCATGAATTTTAGCAGGTAATTTAGGATTGATGCTGAAAGGGTTAGGAAACATGCCAGAACACACTTTTTTTTTTTTTTTTTTTCCCCAAAAAACGAATCATGGTAATGCAGTAACAGACTTTTTTTTTTTTTTTAATCAAACCTGAACCCAAACTTTAGGCCAGCATTATGTTTTCTTGAGGACAGTCGATATTATCTGAGTCCGAAGGGAAAGCTGTACGCTGCTACAGGAGCAGGAGACGCCTGCCGCAGTGTTGGCCCTCCAACATCCACTCACTGGCTGGAACCCCAGGAAATGGATTTGTACGGACCGCCGAGTGTCTCATTTCACTGCATTTTCTGTTAATCAAGCCAGCAGCCCAAAATGAGATTTACTTCTTTATACATAAGGACTTGTTTTTAAAATTAGGATAGGATTACCGCTCTGCATCCAACTAATCCATGCCTGGTAGCTGACAAAGGGGGATGGTGGAAGCATATGAACTCCAGAGACGGGAAATTTCTCCTCACCACCCACGTTTATTGCCAACAAACAGGTTATTTTGCTTTTTTTTTTCTTGGGGGGCGGGGGGGGGGGGNGCCGCCTTCCCGCCGCGGGCAGCCCCGTGCGAGGCGCGGCCTGCCGCCGCCCGGGACCTGCTGAGGCTCCGCGTCCCGCTCACCGACCCCTCGCCTCTCCGGTGTCCCGGCGGCCGTCTGCGTCCGAGAGCCGGACGTCCCTCGCCATGACTGAGGTACCGTGGGGGAGCTGAGGCGGCGGTTGGTACT